>JAQZBX010045580.1:0-21003 GCA_029593785.1 Cabassous unicinctus | reverse complement strand
ATAGGGAGGGGAGGAGATGTAAAAGACAAAAACACTTGATTGGAAAGAGGAATCTGCAAAGACTTCCTGGGGGAGGCAGCATTTAGGATATACCTTGGGGTGGGGGGTGGGGATGGGGAAATGGATACAACTGAACGATTTTCATCAGAGTGGATGTCAGATATTCTGGACAGGAGGATTTCACTGACTGGACAGGAGGAGTTCACTGAACAGGAATGAATGGCAGGATGGCTACGGCCCGTTGGTGGGACGTTCTCGTTCGGGGAGGAAACAATACCCAGTTGCAAAAAGTGGGTGGTGGCCGGATTTCTGCGGGCCCTGACTGTCCGGCTATAGAATCAAAGAAGGCCAACGAAGTTACCGATGATTTTAGAGCAGGGAGAGAGGATAAGCGAGCTACAGTTAGACTGGCCTAGAGCTAGGTGGGAGTTACACTGCGGTCAACGCGGGGATACTCGCGCGCCTTCGGGGACAGGAGTCGGCGCGAGCACTGCCGGGCCGACCAGGGACGGGGCTCGGGGAACACCCGTTTCTCCGTGGAGGGGAAAGAAGGACGAGGAGGGCCAGGTAGGGGTAGCGTCACACCGGGGAGCCCGCGGGCGCTCGTGCCCTGGAGGGTTAGGGCTCGCGCGGGCTGAGCGGGACGCAGGGGGGCGGCGACTGAGACGCTGCTAAGGCAGGGGCCCGACTGAGGGCGGGGTCCCGGAGGCCGGAGCGAGGCCTCTCTCACCTGCGGCTCGCAGCGCTTGGCGCAGTAGGACGCGGGCGGCCGGGACCGCCGCTCCGGCCGTTCCTCAAACACCGAGTCTTCGAACTCGCCCCCGAACACCCAGTGTGCGGTCTCCATCGCGTGCCGGCGGCCGCGGTAACGAGACGAGGCAGTGCCTAGAGCGGCGCCCACCTGAGGGCCAAACCGGAAGGGGTTGCTAGAGCCCAGTGCGCGGCATGCTGGGACTTGTAGTCTTCGGAGAGGCCAATGAGAACGTGGCGGTCTAGTGGCTGGGAGTACTGGATGAGCTATTTTTATCTGACTGACCGAACAAACTGACGAAAACCGAAGGCTTGACTTCTCAGTTTCCGGGGATGGGCAAAACGATCCTCACCTGCACGCACCAAAAAGCATTGGTCTCAGGGTAGCTGTTTAAAATCCGTAGGTAACTTTTTTTTTTTTTTTAACCACTGACGCTATTTCTGGCACGTCGTTGTTCAAGACTTTTATGTACTGTTTCCCCCTCCCCTAACAACAACCTTATAAAAGACATAATGATTCTTGTTTTGCAAATGAAGAAATTGGGGCTTAGAAAGATTAAGTCATTTGCTCAGGATCAGTTATTACATGGCTAAGAGGTGGGAAATACAGAAATGAGTAAGTATGCCCCAATCTCTGGAGATGAGGCAGCCACCGATAACAAAGATCAAAGAGTTATTCACGCAATTATAAAATAGAGGGAACTAGAAATCTACCCGGGGGCTCTTTCAGGGAGAATTAATTCTACCTGGAGAAAAACACCAAAGCCAAGAATTCTAAGGTTAATATTTACTAGAATTCTTATACTTTCAAGATGTAGAATACAAATAGAATACTGCTCAGTATTACACAGCACAACATTATTGTGCCTTATTACACAGCAGGTAGTAAACATGGAGGCTTCCCCTGGCTTTCCTCCTATTTCTTCTCAATTCCTTTCACCAGTTCTCCCACCGTTTAGTGGCCTTTGAAATTTATTTCCCGGAGCTCTTTATTCAATCCAATTTTCTACTCCACAAACTCACCCTAGGGGAACTTCATCTACTTCCCAAAGTTTGAAAATCCACCTCTCTGCTGACGACTCCCAAGTCTATAATCAGTCCATACATCCAAAAGCCTTGGGTGGGCTCCACATGGATAGCCTCCAGGCATTAGCTACTGATGAATTTTTTGATGCAAGGTCCATTAAAAAAAAAAAAAAAAAAGGTTTGTTCTATCAGAAATAGAACAGTTCTTACTATGAAAAATATAAAATTATAGAAAAGTAGAAAGAAGTAAAAAGGAATGTATAATATTGTATGGATTGAGTTGTGTGCCCCAGTTTGGACATGTTCTTGATCTGCATCCTGGTGGGTGTGGGCCCACTGTAATCAGGATGTCTTAAAGATATTACTTCAGTTAAGGTGTGTCCCAACTGAATTAGGTTGGGCTTTTATCTGTATTACTGGAGTACTTTATAAGCAGACTGAAATTTAGACAGAGAGAAAGCCACCAGAAGTCTACAGAACCTGGAGGAGAAAGAAGCCATCGCCATGCGCATTGCCAGGTGACAGAAAAGCCAAGCACCATGAATCACTAGCAGCCAGCCCCAGAATGCCACCGTTTTCAGGAAGAAAGCATTGCCTTGCTGATGCTTCAATTTTGGACTTCTCCTAGCGTCAAAATTATGAGCCAATGAATGTATGTTGTTTAAGCCAACCATTGTATGGTATTTGTTTTAGCAGCCAGGAAACTAAGACAAGTATCACCATGCAGATGGATTTAAAAGAAAATAGAGATATTTTCCTTGATTCTAATGTGTCCTGTCCTAGCAGAAGAGGCTATATGGCTTAGTAGCAAAGGGCCTCTAGCACCGTTGCCTGCATTAGTGATCTTAGTTCAGTTATTCACTAGCTGTGCAACCTGATTTGTAAACTGGGCATTGATTAAAATAATGCATGTAAAGTACCTATTAGATGGCAAGTGTGTAACACATGTTCATTCAAAATTCCTGCCCAGGGGCAAAGTAAGCAAAGCAAAGGCAGGCACAAAGGACTTCTTTCAGCCTTTTCTTTTTGAAAGTTGTTTGGTTCTGGAATTTCCATCCTCTCCTGTTCTAGAGAACGCCTGGGTTCTCTAGACTTGACGGTTTCCAGCTTCTTTTTTTTTTTTTTTAACCATTAAGAACCATTTCAGTTATGTTTTTCCCCAAAGTTGTGGAGGACTTAGGTACAAAATAAAATTGCATTTATTAAGTAATAATTGCTACAGTTTCCTTTTAAAAAAATAAACTCCAATACTTATGTAACAGCCAAGCCAAGCTTCTGCCCAGCATAAGTCTACCAACATTGCCTTACTGAAAATTAGAATTCCAGCTGAAAGTAAAGCAGTAGCTGGGAAGCCTGAGGAAAAAAATAAGAGTTACATTGGGCCTTTGGCAGTAATGAAAACAGCTCCAAGGTCTGTATCACTGTTGAGGTCTGAGGCCTAGGGACCCTGAGTTACAAACCACTGCCTCAATTGATAAAGAGGCCATAGTATAATGCCGTTTTATAAGAGTAAATTAAACCAATAAAAGAGGACATTGACACTCTATAACTATTAAATACGTATTACATACTTAAGAAATACCATGTATTAGGCAGAGTTAGGGAGTAAATGGGAATTCAGCAAGTATCTAAAATTGTGTGGGTTGTGATAAGAATCTGTTTCTTTATACAGTATAGGTTTTTTATGGGGTAACATATATAATATAAAATTTGCCATTTTAACTATTTTTAATCCCTACCCCAAACCTATGATAAGCCTCTAATCTACTTTATGTCTTTGTTTCTAAAGATTTTTTTATCTATAAATATCTGATTTTTGTTTGAGGTGCCTGATTGAGTTTCCTATTACAAGGCAGACATCACCTCCTTCCCCTTTCCTATAATTCCCCTGTTGGGGATTGAATCATGACCCCACAAGACATGTTCATGTCCTAACTCTCAGTCCTGTGGTTGTGAACTCATTTGTAAATAAAACCTTTGAAGATCCTGTTAAGATGAGGCTAAATTGAATCAGGGTGGGCCTTAATCCAAGATGACTGGAGTCCTTATAAGCAAAGGAAATTTGGACAGAAGTAGCAACCAAAGGAAGAAACAGGAGACAGATGGCCATGTGATGGAGGTGAAGATTGAGCCACTACCATAAAGCTAAGGCTCTGGAGAAAGCAGGGCCTGCCAACACCTTGATTTTGGACTTCTAGCCTCCAACCTGTGAGTCAATAAATTCCTATTGATGAAGCCAACCAGTCTGTAGTATTTGTTACAACAGCCCTGGCAAACTAAGACATGCACCATGCTTCCATGCACTGTGACATTTATCACATTATGGGCTGTTGGGAGTTAGAGACTTAAGTCTTTTTCACTCTTATAAACTCAGCCTCAAGACAGGGCTTGATCCAAAGCTGCTTAATCAATGCCTATTGAATGAATGGGTGAGTGGGTTAGTGAAAGGGGGAGCACCAAGATATGGCAGAAGCAGAGGCAGCCACTTCGCGATCCAAGTACATGTGTTGATGTCCTATCTGTGCATGGGGTCGGTAGGAACCAACATTTCATGAGCACCTATTCTGTGGCAGGCTGTGCGATGGATACCCTACTAACTATATTTCAATTAATTCTCAGTGTCTCTTTCTGAAGTAAGCATTATTCCTATTTTTACAGACAAGGATATAGAACCTGAGAGGTAGCTAACTACTCTAGGGTCCCAGATAATGAGAAGCAGCCAGACTCAAAATCAAGTTTATTCTGATTTCAAAGTTCATGTTCTCAGCTATTCCCAGAAATCAAAATGGCAGGCTTCTTGAAGACATGGGGAACCAAGTCTGTCTCTTGCTGGCTCTGCCTGCCTCTCATCCTGGAGCCTCAGGAACTCTGGTTTCCCCCGCCCCCCATGTGTCTCTGCAGAGTGCTTTCTCTGCTCTGCTTGCGCACCTCCCAAGCATAGCCTCCTCGGTTTGGGTAATTCAAGCACTCGGAAGAGAATGACTAAGGTCACTGTGTGTATCCTGATTCCAGTTTCTGACCAAGAGACTCTACCGAGCCAAACAGTTAGATGTCCTCTTCATTCCAAAGAGGCCAAGTCTAGTCTCACTGGGTACATCATTCCACAGCCCCAGGTGCTTCCAGGGAACAGGACTGTTTCCACTGTACATGGAAATTGCAGACCTCTGCACCCACTCCCATTCCAATTTTTTTCTCTTTACTTCTACCCCTCAAAGGCACTCCCCTATAGAACACCAGCCAAGTGTCATCTTTGACCATAGGCTTTAACCAACAGTGGGAAGACTGGTTGTCCTCAAAGTGTTTCTGGCACTCACAGCAATAGACTTTTTGTGAGGCGAGAGGAAGCCAGGAGGAAATACTTATCCATCCTTGAGCATGGGTGTCTGAGGTTACCACATTCCTCCCTGGCCAAAGGGAGATGTTCCGGGTGCTTTGAAAAAGTCTGATACCTTTTTAGCTACAAACTCCTTAGCTAGGCATTCAAAGCCATCTACAACCTGTTGCCAACCTAACAGGTTTAGGTTTCTTCATGTTGTTATTTGTACAGTTTTTTTGGTATAATTTACAAATAATAACCTACACATATTCAAAGTGATGAGTTTTGACATGTATACGCCTGAGAAGTCATCCTCACGATCACCCCCTAATGTTTTGTCTCTGCCCCTATCCTACTCCCATTACTGAATCTCTAGCCAGTCTGGTCCTCTCCTGAACAGGCCTCCCATGTTCTTCCTTCTGAGTCTTTCCCTCACCTATAACCTCTCTCCCTTACTAGGTTCTGGCTCACTGTTTCCTTTGTGTGGAAGGTCTTTCCAAGTGCTCTTCATCTGGCTGACTCTTACTCATCCTTCATTGGCTCTGGAAACCTTACCTGACTGCGCAGTCTGGTTTACATGGCCCTTGTCTGGGTTCACATAGCATGTCTTCTAACAAGGCACTTGTCACCCCCATGTGGCTCGTCTATGCTCACTTTTTGTCCCATGCTCACTTGTCCACCACCCCCAGTAGACCCTGAGCTCCTGCTGGGCAGGGACCGGGTCATCCATCCCTACTTCTAGCACTGAGCACAGGGTCTAGCACACAGTAGGCCCTTGCCAAATGTTTGCTGAATAAATTAATCTTCAGAATGTTTGAAAATGAATCTTCTACCCTCTATACTGTAAGCTCCTCTGGGGCAATGTCTGGCACATAGTATTCATATAAGAATTCATCAATTCAGTATACTTATTGGATGCCGACTGTGTCAGGTGCTATGGATACACCACTCATGGTCCCTGCCCTCATGGAGGCTATATTAAGGTGGGGGAGCCTGTATTAAGATAATAAATATGTAAACAAGCAAATTACTTGAGGATTGTGGTAAAGTGCTAGGATAGAGAATAATGGCTTGGCAGCCTATAAAATATCTTCCATGATGGAATCATTCCTTTTCTTTTCCTTTTCTCACCCAAGCAGAAATGGGTATTTTTAAATATTGCTCTTTCTCCTTTTCTGTTTTTTTTTCTTTTGAGCAAAGCATATCCACCCATTTCTGGCATGAGTCCTTTCCCCTCCTCTCCCACCCGCCCCCCTCACTGAGTCTCATGGATATTTACCAACTTACATTAACATTTTGAGCTCACTCATTTATTTCCCATATTCTGTAAATTTTCGTAGTAGGTACATTCATTGATTCAATTAAAATTTTTTACGTATCTGCTATAAGCACTCCACTGTTTTCAGAGTGGTGGATACAGTGATAAATAAGAAAAGACTTGTTTTCTTGTTTATGGAATTTGTTATAGTAGAGAGACAAATAACAAACAAGTAAATAAAGGAATAAGGCAGTTTTAGATCATGGTAAGTGTTTAAAGAAAATTAAAAAGATGACGTGTGAGAAGGTACCACTCTTTAGGTAGAGTGGCCAGGAAAGGCACTTCTGAAGAGGTGACTCCAGGACTGAGCCTGTAGTGAAGTGTAGGCGCTGGTCAAGAGAACATATGGAAGTAAAGTACTGCAGGCTGAAGGAAAAGCACCTGAAAAGCTGCAAGGCAAGAATGAGGTGCAGAAGACAAGCCCTTGTGTTGGAGCAGAGTGAGTAAGAGGGAGAGCTGGCAGTATGGCCTGAGACAGGACAGGTAGGTGGGCAGGCAGACAGCAAACCAGGTGCTCAGTACACTTTTACTGAATGAAAAAATGACCTAATGATCCAACACCCCACATATTGTATCTTACTAGCTTCTTCTTGACTGTGTCTTCTTATCATTTACCGTGCATGATGCCCACAATGTTGTTTTTCTCTGCCATGCACTTAATTGTCAGAGGATCTGACTGTGCAGATGAGTTTTGGCCTCCCCCCACTTCCCTCTACAAAACCCAGTTTTATGCCCTTTTATTCAAGTCAGCGAGCCTTAAGCCAAACAAATTTTTTTTCGGGGCTTGTGTCAGACCTGTCTCTTGCTTAGATCATTTCATCCAGTATCACAGGCTGTTGTCCAAAGGCAAACACTGCCTGCCAACATCAGCTACATTCACAACCAGCCCTGCATTGCTTTTTCCTCCTCTGGCTCCAAACCCACAATCTTCAATTCAATTTGATTAAAATTATTGAGCAAGTATTGTGTGAAGGCACTAGCTAGGCACCAGAGGCAATGGTTAAGAGAGGTCTGGAGACAGTTCCAGTTTAACACCTCCAGTACTTACTAGGTGTGTGAACTTGAGCAAATTATTTGATCTCTGTAATAACAGCACCCACCTCATGGGCTGGCCATGGGGACTGAGATAAATTACGTGCTGCTCTTAACCTAGTACCTGGCACACAGTAAGTGTGCAGTGAATGTTAACTAAAAAAATAAAAAGATGAAAAAAAAACATGATTTCTGCCTTCAAAGTGCTCCTAAGCTAGTGAAACTGATGTACTTCCAGAGCCATCTATGACAAGTGCTGAATAAAGGCATAAACTAAGACCTGTTGGGTGGACCTGGGGGAGCAGTTAGTGCTGACCATGGTGGAAGGGACTAAGAGGAGGTGACAACTGTGGAGGTGACAACACTGGAAGAAGGACAAGCCAGACAAAAGAAATAGCATTCACACATTCTTTCAATCAAAGCAGCTGTGCACCTACTATGTAAAAAAAACATTACATAGTTAACAAGTAACAGTATAATTTTAAAAAGTTAAAAGCACCTTAAAAGAAATAAAATGTAAAGTCTAGAGTCAGACCTTAATTCTACCAAAGTAGTTTGCATTTGATATCTCCATTAGCATATGCACTTTTGTATTTTTTTCCTCTTTTTTAAAAAATTATTTTATTTTGTTTTTTTCTAGCATATGTACTTTTCATATGCTTGTTTTATTTCTCTCAGTTGCATTATATATTTACTTAGATTTTTATGACACTTTAGTTTAAGGCACTAAAGCAATGGTTCTCAAACTTTAGCACACATCAGAACCTCTGGAGGGTTTTGTAAAACACAGATTGCCGGGCTCCAGTCTGGAGTTTCTGTCTCAGCAAGCCTGGCTTGGGGCCTAGAATTTTCATTCTAAAAACCTGCCTGAGGATGATGATGCATTTGGTCTGGGGACTTCACTCTGAAAACCACTGCTTGACTTGAAGGGCCAGAAGCAACTAGGAAATCAAATAGAAGCAACTGGTGGGCAGAGGAACCAAGCCTGTGATCCCAATGGCCCAGTCATACAGGGACAGGGTGGGCAGGAGGATCTCTGTGGCGCATGGACAAAGTACACACACAAAGAATAGAATATAAATGTGGGAAAGCACCGTCTAAAGTGCTCTCAGAATACCTGTTAAATTTGACGTGTTTATGGAAATGTGGAAATATCCTAAGCAACCCAGAGGAATATTCAGCACATAATTTCTGGAAATTAATATTTTTCCTAATTTGAAGAATTGGAAACTCTCTATTGAATTACTTAAGTTAAGAAAGGATGTAAAGTTAAGCACACTAAATTGTTTTTAAAACGGATTCAATTAATAAAACAGGAGAAAAAAATCACTGAAAACTACTAATTGCTGCTAACTTTTATTTTGTATTCAATGACACAATCAATGAAGAGAGGAGGGTTCTCTTGCTCTGTCAAATAAATATATTTAAAAGCTAGCAAACATGAGAGCAGAATTAAGTGCAAAGCCTATAAAGGAGATGGGGAAAAAAATCACTAGTTATTTACAGCTGTACAGAATTAACATATTGCAAGGGAAACATACTATAAATATATTCAAAGGCTTCATTTTGAATACTTGACACTTCAAAATTTGAAAACATTAAAACTATTGTCAAACAAAACTCAGACCACATTAGCAATGGTTTAAAAAAGGGAGCAATTTAATTATTATAATACAGAGTGCTTTAAGTTTTTTAACGTGTAAAAGAAAAAAGTTTAGTGCATTAAATTGTTAGTCTTTACATTGCTGACTTTTTTGAAAAAAAAGCTAACAGTAGTATGAAAAAAGCCACCCACAAAGCCAGCTGTCTGAGTGAAGAAATCAGCTAAATTGCAGCATTTTGGAATTACTAATAAAGCTATAGTTAAAAAATAAAAAGTTTAAAAAAATGAAAGCAGCATGCATATTCAAGACTTTTCATAACATTTTCATTAGCCGACAAACATTTAGGTAAAAACCAAGAGTATAATATTATTCATTAAATTAGATAAAATAAACTGGCCAAACCCACTACATCTGGTCATTCAGAAAAACATTTTTAAATCCAAAGCTGAATAAACTAAACATTTCTTTTATGAAAAAAGCCCATTTTTAAAAATGGTCCTATAGTCACAAAAGAAAGGGTCCTTCTCAACATGAATGAACAGCACCATCTTTACAAATAAATTAGTATGAACTTTTAGTCTCCTGATATGGCAAGAGTTAACGATGAACACTTTTGTGATTCATAATTGAAAAGCTAACTTTTAACTCATTATGATCAGTTCAGAATTTTTTTTCTCAATTTGCTGACATGTTACACAAAGTAAAATTTCATTGAAAGATAATTCTTAAAAATTCTGATCTGACACCTGTACAAACATTTCTGACTTCCACAATTGTAAAAAAAAACAAAAACAAAAAAACAAAAAAACCACTAAGTATATATTTACTACATGATTCTCTTTCACATTTTTGGTACAATATTTATTTCAGAGTTTCTCCCTATGCAAATTCTTATGCCAGTTTCTCTTCCTTCTTCGGTATTTTCTTCAGTTTATTAAAAAGCAAATTCAGCTTCTAATGAAAAAAAGTAACAGAAGTATTACAAGGAGTAACAGTAGTATTCAGAATGTGTTCAATGAAAGATCCAATCATTAAGGGCCTGTGATACCACAAAATCTAATTGTTCCAAAATGTGTAAATAGGCTGTTTTTTCACATAAACCGAAATTGTGTAAGCCCAGGCACGACTTTTAATCTTCGTGCAGGGCCTGATAAGTAAGACATAGAAATAAATCAGAGTTTTTTCCCTGTTTCTAACAATTTTTACTCTGTAAAATGTTTGGTCACTCAAAGCTATAAGCTTGATCATATATCAAAGAAACAGGCAATAAAGCCCATCTTACTAGACATACAATATTAAGCTGGACAAAATATAAGAGGACAAGCTCTAGTGGTCATTAAATCTGCTCAGAAAGTCTAAGAATCAGAATGTCTCCATCATATCAGAATAAAAATGTACTGCATTAAAACTGAATTTTTACAATTGTTTTTTAATTAGTGTTCTATTTACATTGCAGAACTTCCGCCAACTGCAGTAGTTAAACTTTGGCACAACTTTAAGTTCCATTTCTTTTGGGTATTGAAAATCCTATTTTTTGAGACTGTACATGTCCCAAAATGTTTTCAGTTTCATCAAAGATTGGGCCCATTCACAGTAAATCAGACATCTTGAGTTGAAGAACTGATCTCCTTCAACGCTTTAGGCAGCTATAAAAGAAAAACATCATAAAAAAACTGAAATTTTAAAGAAAACCCTATTTCCACTTTTACCACTTTTAGAAACAAAAAAAGATATAAATTAGCCATGGAAATATTTCTTCTACATTTTCTTATTACTACTGAAATCACATGCTACCTACATCTTAGATAATGTACTACACTTTGTATGCAACTCTTATGCATACATTCTGCATATACCAGCCTTGCTTAAGACATTGGTCACGTTTGTGTAATAATTCATTAAAAATAATTAGTAGGAAGTATATATTTCCTTGTCACTATTTGTAATAGACTGTGAAATCTAAAGACCCTTGTATTTTTTCTGTTTATATACAAGGCCATCATATGCAAAAGATATATATATACCTCACCTCTCTGTAATAGCTATTTTGGAAAAGTTTTGATTACTTTTTTTTTTTTTTTTTTGGTAAATTGAACTATATCTAAATGAAAAAATAACCAACTAGTGGAAAACTGTGGTGAATTCTTTCATACGATGAAAAATTATTTTATTAAGCCAATGGCAACTTGTTAATTATGTTTTATAATTTTAGATTTCTGCATATTTTAAAAGCAAGGCATGCTTGCATACATACTACAAAAGCACACATATAACATATATGATAGTATTCTGAAAACTGTAGCTTATTGAATTAGTATCCATTATAGTATTAATATCTAAGATAAGAACTGCCCATATGTACTTAAATTTTGTCAAACTAAACTGTACAAAAAAGTTCACATTTTTAGGAGATTGTAATTCCCCACAAAAATAACTGCAAAAGTTACTACAACAAAAAAAATTCATGGCAGCAATAAATGTGTTGATTTGATCTTGGCTGAGTGCACATTCCTATGTTTAGCAATAAAAAAATGTCCATTAAAAGTATTTTATGCATCTGGGTCATAAGAAAGCCTGTCCTGAAGATTTTTGGTTTTAGGATTTGGAGGGTTGTACTTTAGGATCAAGCTGTACAAAACTGTTTAACTTCTTATGACTTCAAATGATTATGTTTATACTCTATAACCTGCAGTGAGATTCACATTGCTTATTAAAAGAGGCATTTTTTGTTTCATCTGTTTTTCTGCCTGGAAAAAATGTTAATGAAAAAGGAAAACCTGGGAAAGTATTGTTAAGCAATAAGAATACTGCCTGACACATATCAAATTCTCTATATAAAAGTTTATTAGATAAAACAAAGTAAATAAAACCAGGAAAGGAGATATGGGGAAATTAAGAAAATACTGCATAGAATAAGAGCATAAAAGTAGAGGACTGGGTAGTGGTGCAAAGAGCTAAGTAAATAAGTAAATATGCTCATAGGTAAAACAATAATTAGAGGGCCTATGCCTAATTTCTTCCCTCACTGTTTTAGAACACTAATTTCTGATAGCAAAATGCTATTTGTACTGATAGAAACATACAAATATCTCATGACAAATGCTGTTTTTCTTTTAAAGTGTACTTTTGTTGGTCAGTTTCTCAAAAAAATTTAACATGGAATTACCATATGACCCAGCAACTCCACTCCTAAGTATATATGCAAAAGAACAGAAAACAGGGACTCAAACAGATACTTGCACACCAACGTTTACAGCAGCATTAGTCACAATAGCCAAAAGGAAACAACTCAAGTGCCCGTTGATAGATGAATGAATAAACAAAATGTAGTGCATCCATATAATGGAGTATTATTCAGCAATAAAAGGGAATGACCTTCTGACACAGGCTACAATAGGATGAACCTTGAGAACATTATGCTAAGTGAAATAAGCCTGACTCAAAAGGACATATATTGTATGATTCCACTTATGTGAAATATCTAGAATAGGCAAATTCATAGAAAGTAGATAAAAGGTTCCAGGGACTGGAGGGAGGGGGGAATGGGGAGTTATTGATTAATGGATACAGAGTTTTTGTTTGGGGTGATTAAAAACATTTGGAAATAGATAGTGGTAATAGTTGCCCAACATTGTGAATTAATGACTGCCACTGGATTGTAAAATTTTCAATGTAGTTTACTGGCATTAAACCAGAGTGCCAATAACCAGGGGACCTGGGACTTTGGTATTCTGCATTTTTTTTTCATGAGAAAGTTTTCTTTTCCCGGAAATAGAAAAAATGTTTCATAAGTTAAAATTTTGAGGTGAACAAGGCATAAGAATGTATTGAAAATAGAGCTGCCCTATCCCAAAGAGTGCAATTTTTTTTTCCTCTTCAGCTGATAATCATTTGTAAGCAGCTTAGAAAGGCTCAAAATGAAAAGTGACATCTGGGGGAAAAAAGTGTATTTTTATCCTGGAACACTCCAAAACAGAAAGCAGGAAAAACAGAACTGTGCTATTGAATTCCAGAAGCATTAAGAATTGAAGGTCCTGGGAAGCAGATGTGGCTCAGGCAACTGAGCTCCTGCCTACCACATGGGAGGTCCATGGTTCGTTCCTGGTGCCTCCCGCAAGCTGGTGTAATGGGCAGGTGTGGCAAGCTGACGCAACAAGATGACACAACAAGAGACACAAAAAGAAAAACATAATGAGAGACACAACTAAGCAGGGAGCAGAGGTTCCCGGTGCCTCCTAAAGAAAAATGAGCAAGACAGCAAGCTGATGCAATGGGCAGGCACAGAAAGCTGATGCAACAAGATGACACAACAAGAAACACAAGAAGAAAAAACATAATGAGAGACACAACAAAAGCAGAGAATGGAGGTGGCTCAAGCGATTAGGTGCCTCCCTCCCACATCAGAGGTCCCGGGTTCAGTTCCCAGTGCCTCCTAAAGACACAGCACACAGCAAGTGCAACAACGAGGGGGTGGGGAGAAACAAAATAAATAATAAAATAAAATAAAATAAATAAAGAATTGAAGGCCCTAACTTCAAATCAGGTACCTAATTTGCAACTAGCAAAATTTTAATTAATCCAATCTATGAAAGAATTAAGAGTTAAAGAACATGCTAAGACCCTTCAAATTAAAAGCATATTTACTTGCATTTTTATGACCAGAGAGATTCATTTCCAACCAAATACGGTAGTTCTACTGGCAGCAGGTTTGTTTTATATCAAAGAATGAAAAGACAATTTAGACAGTTGACCTAATTTAACATCAAGTCTGTTATTTACCTTTTAATTATAGCATTTGATCTCTAAGATAGAAGTAACTTAAATCACAGCTTTCAAAAACAGATGCCACTTAAGTAAACATGAATTTAAATATGGCCTAGAACAGACCTTTGGCTTTTAACAGAAAAAGATATTGAATAATTCTAATACATAAAACATTTTAAACTCTGGTTTAATCTAATAAAGTTGTGGGGGTAGAGAAGCATACATTTAGGGCTTAGTAAAACCTGAAATACAATGAAGAGAAAAAGAGACCCATTTTCACCTAGTTTCCTAAAACTGAGAAATCCTCACCCCTGTGGTAAGTCTTTCCTTCGGTATACTTTTCCCCTTCTTTTTAGTTTTCATTTTTGAATTCTTTCCTTAAACAGGCAAAAAATGAAGTTTAGTGAAGGGAGGGTTGCAAGAAATACATTTTAATAATTTTTAGTTTTTGTTTGTGAATCCCCCACCCAATCTCCCTTCTTAGAGAATGGGTAACATTCCTTCAGAACAAAGTAAGAAAAACAAAACAAAACAAAACAAAAAAACACCAAAAACAAAACATGTCATATAAAAAATAAAGCAACATTAAACTTTACATAACAATCATAATAATCAAACTACACATGATAATCATGTATCTGTTGGCTACACTAGTGACACCTAGTCCTCTTATTAAGAAAATGAAAAACTCTTTTAGAAAAATCGATTGCAAGTGAGGATGACTAATACACAGTGCCTCTTTTAATTGCCTATGGCTGATGAATAGTACTCAAATTAAAAACTTACATTTCAGTCATCTGACTTAGAGAGTTTCCGCTTCACATGTCGTGGGGGTTCCCAAGTGTCACTATCATCTGTTTCTTCTTCATCCTCTTCCTGATCATCAATAATTTCATCCTCCTCCTCATTTTCCTCAAATAATTCTATACCTAACTCTGATCTTCGCTGCCTTTCTGCAAACCACTCTCTGACCTGCTCATAGCCCATATGTGATCTGTTGACAAGTTCATCAAGGTCTTGTTCATTAAGAAATTTGTGCTTCAGGTAATAATCCTTAAGTATTGCAGTTCCAGTTTTAAATTTTATGAGTGATGGCACCCTGTCCCAGTTGTTAATTCTTTTGCTTCCTTTAGGCCGCCCACGTGGTCTTCCTCTTCCCCTTCCTTTGGGTCTCCCTCTTCCCCTTTTCCTAAGAGAAGACAGACCATTCAAACTACTTGAATTGGCGCTTTGATAGTAGTAGTACCATTTTAAGTTTCCATTTTTCCAAGCATAACGTGTATCCCCAAACCAACTAACTATGTCTGTTCTAGCAAGCCCACTTTCTTCAGCCAACTTGTCATACTCTTCTGGTGATGGCCACTGCGTTCGAACAAATGCACTTTTAAGCATGTGCAACTGCTCAGGTGTTTTTTTACATATCTTGCCTGTACTAGCTGATTTAGGTGGACCAGATTCATCTCCGGGAGAAGTTTCTCCAGCTTCTTCTTTGGAGCTACCTGCATTACTTTCATCTATTTCCATTTTCTCTTCCTTTAAAGCTTTTGATTTCTTCCTCTCTGTAAACCAAGTATCAATTTCTCTTCTGGTAAGTTTGGTTTGTACTCTTAACCTATTTAATTCTTCATCTGTTAGTATAGAGCTGTTGAGAAAACTTGCCTGAAGAGCACGAAGCTGCTCTGCAGTCTTCTCTTTAAACTTTTGTGGAGTAAAGTCTGGAAAAGGATTCCAGGATTGTTTATGCTGTGAAGTAACAACAGTAGGGGATTCCGTGGTTTCATCACTGGAGTCTATAATAATAGTGGTAGAGGAATCATTGTTGAGATGTAAGCACTGGTTACTCTTTGAATTTCTTTGATTGTACCGTGTATCACTAAACCATTTTTTAATCTCTCCTTTGGTCAGGCCTGTTATTTTCATAAGTCTGATAATTTCTGAATCATGGGGAAATTGATTTTTAAGGTAGCTAACTTTTAATTCTGCCAGTTGCTCTTTAGTCTTTTTTGCCCGAATGCCAAATGAATCAGGGTTTGTCAATGAGGTTTCATGTTTCACAAGTTGAGAAGTTGGAACTGCTGCTGCTGGCTTTGTTTCTGCAACAGGCTGAGTAGCAGGTACCTGACTTTTCTGTACATTTGTTTGATTTGGAACCCCTGCCACTGTCAAGGCTATAGGTGCTGTCACTGGCAAGGTATTTGTTCCAGCTACTTGTGTAAGGACCAGACCTGGCTGACCAACTATTTGGCATGTCTGTAAAATGGATGGTAAACCATTACTTGCTGTGGAAATGTGTGTAGGAATAACGGTTATGGTCTGAGGTACAGTATGTACTGTTCCATTGAACTGTTTCCTTCTTGCCTCTTCTACCTCCTCAGGAGTCCAACTAACACCATGTTTTAGACGTTGGGCTGAAAACCATATCTTGATCTGCTCCTCTGTATATTTTGCTTGAGCAGAAAGAACTGTAATTTCTGACAGTGTTGGATAAGGGAATTTATTGTAGGTGTTAAGCAAAAGGGGGTTATTATCCAATGCAGTATTGTAGGTAGGAATGCTATTAACAGGAATTAAGACTTTGGAAATCAAATTAGAATTCTGCTGAGCTGATACAGCAGTTATCACCTGTGCTAATCCAGGAAGAACTGCTGCCGGGGTCACTACTGTGCTAGCAGTATGTGGATGTATTCTGTTCACAATGGAAGTACTTGTATTAGCT
Organism: Cabassous unicinctus; assembly: GCA_029593785.1. Classification (NCBI taxonomy): domain Eukaryota; kingdom Metazoa; phylum Chordata; class Mammalia; order Cingulata; family Chlamyphoridae; genus Cabassous; species Cabassous unicinctus. Next base: position 4,477 of record JAQZBX010045580.1, on the reverse strand, counting down.
TCAGAAGCTGAAGAACTTGGATTTTCTACAATTTCTTCACAGTCTGGTTTTATTTCATTCTCTTTCTCTTCAGGAACGTCTTCAACTGAGTTATGGTGAACTGTAATCCGTTTGTTCTCTACTTTATTTTTCATCATTTTCATGATAGGAGTTTTACTGATAGATATTCCTGAAGAAGAAGCTTCTGTAGATTCTGCTTGCTCTGAATTTTCCTCCTTAACAAAACTACCATCAAAAGTCAGATCATTTATTGTTTGTTCAAAGATTGTCTGGTTATTACGTTTCACCATAGTCAACTTAAAATTTTCTTCTCCTGGGTGATATTTCAGATTATGTTCAGAAAGTGCATCATACCTTTTGGTAAGAAAACTGCATTCGACACAAACGTAGGATGAATTTAGCACTACATTGGGATGTTCTGAATCCACGTGAAAAGTAAACATATTTAGATCTGGAGTTTGAAAAGTACAATATTTACATTCATAGCCACCTTCAACTTTTTTATTTTGCTGATTGTCAGAATCCACAGATCCATGAACTTCTTCATCACTTGAGATACTCTCTGCTCTGGTGTTTTCTACAGGTGTAAGTACAGGAGGACCTTCATCCAAATCTGATATCAACTCAAGGTCTGGATCTTGTTCACTGGTGAGAACCATGCAAGGTGTTGTTGATTTTCGCCTGCTTGCCATTCTGATGTGGGGAAAATCTCAGTGGTGATTAAAAAGCATTGACACTTAAAACTGTTCAGTATTCTTCATTTGAAAACAATGGCTTTCGGTTCTTCAAGTTCATGTTTGTGCTCAACAAGTCTTATTAGCAGCTTTTTCATGGTGCAATCAAGTAAAGAGCTTAATGTTGACAGATAAAATACTGCTGAACTGCTGAAATTTGTGAAGCAAAACTCCAACCACCTACATTAAAATAAATTTAAAAATGTTTTAAAATGAGTGACCATGCTCTTTTAAACAAAGTAGTTATATTTCACTTTTATGAAGTTGCTAGCTCAGTTATATAGATCTAGAATAAGACAAGAGCCAGGGAAAAAAAGTCTCCTAAGGATCAAAATAGATGTCTTTAAGCTGACTTACTGAAGGTCATGTACTATACTCAGGAGTCAGCTCCCAGGCTTGTTTATTTGGGGTTTTTAGCTAGCTATATATTAGAAGGGAATGGGGGTGGAGTGGAAGTGGAGAATCTGCTATTGGCAAGCACAGTATTATCCATGTGAAATGACAACCTGATAACAAGGGAGGAACTGTAAAAACTATAAAAAGTCATCATAGATAATAAAAAACTAAGGCCATTAAGTATATAAGAAATTCAATCCATCAGTTATGCCTTCTTCTTCCTACTGGTCTGTCTCATCAGTCCAAAAGCACACCCAAGTATGGCAAAAATAGCAAAGGTGAAGTAGAATGGTCAAAATTTCAGAAGCATTATTCTTAATCATTCTCCACATAATGGTACCAGAATTTATAAATCATATCTAATCATATAATACTCCTGACTTGAAGTTTTTGATGGGTCCCCAATGCTGAAAGAATACAGTCCAAACTCCCTAAGGCAAATATAATTCCTTTCACAACCTGGTCCCAACCTCAATTTCCTGTCTCATCTCCTGCCATCCCTCTCCTTACTCCTACATCCTTATGCTTTAGGCACACCAGAAATGATTGCTGTTCCAAAGACACTCAACACATTTTCATACCTTTACTTAAGCAATTCCTTATATGCTAGCACATGCTTCCACTGTCTGTGTACTTGATGAACTCTCTACCTGCCCTATAGATCACGTTTTCTCTTTAATTTGGCCCCATCTCCTCTCTTATTTACTTTCTATTCTAGCATTTACCATAATATAGCAGAGTAATATTACATTTCTGTGCTCCGCCCCCTCCCATCCATACCACAGACCTCCTTACTATAGGTATTGTGTCTCATTCTTTTTGTTGTTGTTGGTAACAGCTTCACTGATGTATAATAAAGCTACTGAGACTCTGGATGGAACCAGGGATCTTTAGATCTTCAGTCTAAAGGGGCACCCCATTGAGCTATTTTGGTTGACATCATTTTTGTATCCCCTTTGCAAATAAGAAGGCTAACAGTATGTATTCACTCAGTGTTTCTAAAAATGAACTAAAGTGAATAGGAAAACAGTCCTACAAAACACAATATGCCCTGAGGACATCAAATGATTAGTTAATGAAGCTGAAATTCATTAACTATAGCCATGCAAGCACATTTTAATAAAATTTCACTCCAAAATATTTGAAATAAAAACTTGATGCTAAATCAGTTAAAGTTTTCAGGCTTCTAAAGCTTAAACCAAATGAAAATGAATACAGTGGTCTCACTATTCTCCACCACAAATTAGAGTTATTTTCATTTACTAGCATTGTCCTAGTCCTATATGAACTGAGAATAAAAAAGTTTACTTCAGTGGAGCCATGTATAGATGCTAATTAAGATCATAAAGCAAAACCAGGACTATGAGTAGAGGCATTGACTCAGTAAAGGGAGAAACATTTTTAGGAAATAGAGCTGTCCAAAGAGAGAATACCCTGCTTTTGGAGGCAGTAAATTCCTTCTCACTGGCATTATTTGAATACAGACTATACGTTCATTTGATGAATTCAAGTCGAAGACAGAAATTTGGACAAAACGTCCCTCCCTTTTTGATTTTTCACATTATAAAATTAGGAACATCAACTTGGTAATAAAAGTAATATCAGGAATGGATGTGGCTCATGGTTTCCAGTGACTCCTGAAAAAACAAACAAACAAAAAAACCAAACAAGCAAAACAAATGAAAAAACCAACTCAGGGAAGCTGACATGGCTCAGTGGTTGAGCACTGGCTTTCCACATACGAGGTCCCAGGTTCAATTCCCAGCCCCTGGTATCCCCCTTCCCTGCCAAAAAAAGTAGTATTTGTAGTCCAAATATCTACTTTCAAATGTAGCATTCATTTTTTCTATAAAACTCCTTTGATATCTAAGAGATTATAAAGAAATCACTGAAATTTAAAACTATTTCCTAACTGTTATTAACTAAGCTAATGCTGTCCCCTAATCAATTCAGTAGGGTGACCACTATTTTTTTGCAAGTGTCAACATAACTGTTTGATCACTATTTGTCATTAGAAACGGTGAATCCCCCAAATAGCTTTAATTAAGTAGAAGAGTAACAAATGAGCAAGCAGCACCCACATTCTGGACAGTGAGAGAAAATTATTGAAAGTCAGGGAAGTAAGCTATTTCGTGACTGCTACTTTCCTGGAATCTGAGAGAAACTATATTTAACCAGGATATACTAATAGCTAAAAGTAAAAAATAGAGGGTTGGTTTTTTTTCCCTGAATTTACCTTTCCTAAAGTAGTGGTTTCCAAACTTTTTGTTTTTAGCAGGGGGCGCCTCTTCTTCAAACAAAATTCTATGAGAACCCCAAGGCAAAAACAGGTACAAGAATAGCTATCTGGCTGGCACTGCATAGATTCAGCTACTCCCTGATTTTATCCCACGGCCCGTACAACCCTGACTTCTACCTCTGAGGAGTTCCGAGATATGTTTAAAAGCCTTTGCCTTAAAAACTTAAACACAATGTATCAGGTTCATCAAAAATCCTTCTCACTTTGCCACTGCTGAGCCATGATATTTGAAAACTAATCTACAATGAGTTTAATGTGTCCTTTCAGTATGTTTCACTGTAGAAGGCAGGCCTGGGGCATCAGGGGTAGAACAGAGCAGCCAGCAGTAATAAAAGATACAGAAGAGAAATCTAAGGAGGCAAAATGTCTTTATTATATTGGCTCTTTAGCTCTCAGAATTCAACTTTTTTTTCTTTTTTACCTTATCTAGCACAAAAATAGGAATATGCTTCCAAATTATTTTTATTTCTTTTTATTTTATGTATTCTATTTATTTTATTACTTCCCATTAGCTCACCAACTCAGAATGATCAACTAAGCAGACATAAAAAATTTTTTCAAAGCTTAAATATTTTTTGATTAAGTCATGAAAAGTACAAAATAGTCATACATTATAATCTAGTGATATATACCCAAAATTGTGCTTTTTCTTTTGAATACATTGGTGAAAATATAGTTAAGTTTTTAAACAAACTACTTAAAAGAGAGGCTTTTAAAAAAGTTGGGAGAGAGGGAAATGAAGAGTTATTGAAAAAACGGTACAGAGTTTATGTCTGGAATGATAAAAGAAAGTTTAGTAATGGATTGTGGTGATGGTAGCTTAACATTGTAAATGTAATTAATGCCACTGAATTGTACACTTAAAATGGTTAAAATGGCAAATTTTATGTTATATATATGCTACCACAATTTTAAAAAATTTTTTTAAGTCTTACTTCAGCAATGCAAAAGAAATCACTGAAATAAAAAGACTGATTATCTTGGATATTTAGACTGCCTCAACTTTTGGTCACATTCTATACCCAACCACCTAGACCTGAGAAACACT
>JAQZBX010045579.1:0-21003 GCA_029593785.1 Cabassous unicinctus | reverse complement strand
GGAGGTGTGGGTGGTGGGGAACATGGGAATCCCTGTAATTTCTGAGTAATATTTAGGTTATTTAGGCACCTTTAAAAAATATATATATATATATATATAACACAAATAACATTTATGTAAACAAATGCATATATATGCATATGTATTTATATATCATTTTACAAATATTGGTATGTATTGTGAAAAATTTGATTTTCACTCACAATAAAAAAAAATTAAAAACAAAAACAAATAGAAATGGGGCCATATGGGCTCTAATAGATACTAGGGCCACTTTATTTATCTTAAATACCTTGCCTCATTAACCCTCCTCTCAGAAAACAAGCAATTAAATAGGTGGGTGTAGGAACTGAGCCATTTAGGGAAGCTATGGGGGAAGTATTGGCTTGTTTTGGATATCTTTCTACTAATCCTGAGGATCGAAGATGATAAGCACACTGAAAATGTTGCAAAATAGCATTTGTCCTGTAAAATGGTTCCTTTATTACTGTGGAGTTCTGAGAGATTTTCCCTATGTGGGTTTATTTTTCCTCTAATAATGCTTTTGCAAGTGTAGCCACAATAGCAAGGGGGTAATTAAACACAAATGACAAATTTCAAAAAGTCCAGTAAGTAAAGACAAATGTCCTTGAGAACAGTAAAAGAGTTTTCCTGGATTATGCTTATAACAAATTAAACAATTGAACCATATTTTCCATAGTCTTTTAATTGGTATGCTTTTGAGGTTGGCTGTTCATAATTTTGAAATGTTATTAAAACAGAAGGTTTTAACCTGAAATGGAGGAGAAAAAGACATTGGCTGCTTTTATAAACCTGAAATTAAATCATACTTTAGCCATAATAATAAACCAGACCTCCAATACTTGTCTCCAGAAAACTGTTTTGGAAATTATTCATAATATAGCTCACTGGAATACTGATAAAATGGTAAACTGAGAACGAACAATTGTGAAAACCATACCCTAAAACAGCTATCTTCTGAGCTATCAGTGTTAAATACACCAACAGTTAATAATCATTCCTATCTCTCCACTTCCTCTCTAACACTTGCAGTTTTCTGTTTTTTTAATAGTGGCAGTTCTAGTTGGTGTGAAACGATATCTCATTTTAGCTTTGATTTTCATTTCTATAATAGCCAGTAATGTTGAACATTTTTTCGTGTGTTTTTCACCATTTGTATATCTTCTTTAGAAAAATGTCTATTCAAGTATTTTGTCCATTTTTAATTGGGTCATTTGTATTTTTATTGTGGAGTTGTAGGATCTCTTTATATATCATGGATATTAAACCTTTGTTGGATTGTGATTTCCAAATATTTAATCCATTTGAGTAAGCTGTCTTTTACCCTTTTCAAAAAGTCCTGTGAGGTGCAAAGGTATTTACTTTTGAGGAGTTATATATAATTGTTAAGAGCTTTAATATCAAACAGTAAATTCATACAAAAACTAGAATTCGGTTTTCTCTCTGTTAAAATGATGAGTTTTTCTTGGATTACTAGATTGCTCTTGGTGAGAAATTATAAAAGTTTCTTTTCCTAATCTGCTATTCTTATCAAAAGAAAAAAAAACATATTCCATATCAGAAGAATATTCTTGTTGATGTTTATATTAACCTTATCACCCTTTATTGTTTTTTAAAACAAGTTTCCTCACTTTTGAAAGAACTAAATCTCTTTCCTAATCTTAGTTAAATAAGGAATTAAATATTATTTCATGGTGATCCACTTTCCTTTTAAACATATATTCAAACCTGGCAACTTTTGACATTCTGTCTTCTAAGCTCAAATGCTAAAAAAATGTTTCTGGTAAATATTTTCTAGTGGACCCTGGGACAATCAAAGGGGACTTTTCTTTTGCCTTGTAAAAAGGAAGCAAAAGAAAGAGTTAATTTAATTTGATATGTTATGCATTTCATGAAAAATGTTGTATAATCAGAAGGATTTTCTAACCTCCTATAGCTTGAAATTTTATGGGTAAAATTTTATTCATATGAATATTTAGAAGTTATATAGCATTACTAGAGATTTTGCAATATTCTGTCAATGATATGTCCTGATCCTAATCTGCATGGTATTAAACTACAGTATAATGTTTTTAGTAATCATTTTGGTTATTCTTTGAAAATGCTGCATGTTAGAAGAACAACCAAATTTTGTCAGACACATTGTTTTACTCTGATGGTTCTGTACATGCAGTCAGCTACAGGTTAGAGATTCATCTTCAACAAGGAAGGATTTTAAAGGAGAGGCAAGTCTATTGTATAGATTATGTTCTACCTGTTAATTAACAGAATCCTGATAAAAGTGGAAAGGTGAAACAGAACAAAACTTCTGCTCTGGTCTGTGGTTGATGATCTTAACATAAGTCAATTACCATTTTTTTTTATTTCTGGAAATAGCATCATTCAGAAAATGTGAATAAGAGAATTAAGGCCTACATTGTCAACTCTTGTTGCAGTAACATTTGTTTCTAGATTTCAGTTATTATTTCTAAATTACTGGGTGCTTTGCTCCATATTTGTGTGACCGGGAAGCTCCCTGGAAATTTGGATGTCTGTGTCACACCTGAGGCTCTGAGTTGGAGTTTTCCAGCTCTGGTAGTACTGTAGGAGGAGGGTTACTCCATCCAGTAATTGTCGAAGAAGCTGAACAAGGGATCACACTTCAACTGGGTATGTGCATGGGTATGATATGGTTAGGACTAAGGAGAATCAGAATACAAGGTAATGGATAATATTGTCTGTATTTTAGGACTTTAGTTTCTGTGACCAAAGGAGGAGAGATTTATTGCACACTATCTAATTTAATCTATCTGGTCAGTTAGACAACCTCACTCAGCTTTATTCAACATAGAATGTAGAATAGGGAATAAGATCATGGTATTCTGTATAGATTGATGTAACACCTTGATGCATTTCAGAGCGTTTGGCAAATAAAATGAAAAAGTATTTGCAAGGTTGGGACTGGGAATGAAAAGCGTGGAAGTATTAAACTTCTTGACTAAGTATATGGATGCCCTATGTACTGAAACTGTGGACAACAAACTTTGGAATGTCTAAATTTAAGATCTACTCCTTTTTGGAAAACATATTATCCCCATTCAAACTTATAACCAGCAGACCTATGAAAATAAATTCTGAAATATATTAACTCTCCTCGTAAAAGAACTATGCTGAAAAGCCAGGCCTTTGACCATGAAGCTTGCACTTATTGAACTTATTTCTGTATTGTTGAAACTAAGCTTAATTATAATTAATGCCTAAGTCACCCCCTGAAGAAAAACCTACTTTTTGTTCAATTGTGTTATCTCTCTCTAAGGTAAACTCTGCAAATGAACTCACTGCCTTTCCCCCTACATGGGACTCCCAGGGATAAGCCTCCCTGGCATTGATGGATTAATAGTAAATTTTGGTCAGCAATGCTTTCAAGAGAAGGATCTTGAACAAAATGGGGAAATTTTAAAATAAAATAGTTTCTATGTCATAGAGATTTCACATGGAGTTAAGAGGTCATTCTGGAGGTTCATCTTATGCTAGTCTCAACCAGAATTTGCAGGCTGACACAGTGTGCAAAGCCTAAAGAAACAATGCTCTTGAAAACCATAAGGACACCCAGACAATAAAAACCAGCCACATGGTTACATGGAATCAACAAAGAGCCCAAGTTTGTGCCCCATTAGGGTACATATATTTCTGTGTTTGGATAACCAAAGAATATAGCATTGACATTGTCACTACAGAGATCTGGGTATTAACTCCTACTACTCTTCTAGTCTCCTAAACCCTGACAAAAATGTGCATTAAGCTTAATTTTTCCAGTATATTTTCTACCTTGAGGTTCGCAGCCCCTGGGGGTAATTTGCCTATCATAAAATAACTATATGTAACCTAACTCTGGTCATAGAAAACTTAACTGTCTCCATGGTCACAAGCCTTGAATATTTGTGGAAACCCCACGAACCATTTACATTCTGAAGGTTTTGAAGAAGGCATCTTTGACACCCAGGTCAGAGAGTTCCGATGAGTAAATAATGTTTGAATAAAAGTGTACTCTAGTGTATTTGATTCTGGATATTTAAATAACCGTTTCCAGCTTGCACAGGCATTCAGCATTAGTGTAGTTATATTAGGATTAGCAATAGGACTATTAGCTTTTTGGGGTGAGTTTGCTTACCATGATGCAGCTTTATGCAATTTCTTTCTTTCTTTCTTTCTTTCTTTCTTTCTTTCTTTCTTTCTTTCTTTCTTTCTTTCTTTCACATACTTAGATTACATAAATGTTACACAAAAAATATAAGGATTCCCATACACCCCACCTCGCACAATCTCCCACATAAACGTCCTTCATTAGTGTGGCACATTAATTGTAATTGATAAACACATCCTGGGGCTTTGCTATTTAGCATAGACCATAATTCACATTGTAGACCACACTGTCTCCTACACAGTTCTGCATGTTATATAATGATATAAAATGGACTATATCTGTCGTTGAATGTCAGTACAATTCCTAAGTCCCGAAAAAGCCCCTGTATTACAACTGCTTTTCCCTCTCCCTGCCCCCAGAGCTTCCAGTGGCCACTGGCTCCACATCAGTGTTGCAATTTCTTCCATTGCTTGAATCACAATACGTCTATTATAGAATACAAGTAATTCCACTCTAGTCCATAGCCCTTTCCCCAATCCTGAGGAGTCTGAGATGGTGATGTCCGCTCCACCTTTATGCAATTTAGCTGTAATGGTTGAGTAACTCCACTGCTACTGCACTTGAGGCCATTCAAGTCTCCATCAACACTTTGGCTAATGTCATGGACAAATGGGTGGCCTTAGACTATTTATTAGCAGAAGAAGGAGGAGTATGCTTTGTAGGAAGTACTTCCTGCTGCACTTGGGTAAATACTTCCAACCAGATTGAGTCAAATATGCAAAAACTGTACAGTCCAGCCACCTGACTGCATATGATTAAGAACCCATCTACACAAGCCTTCTGGGAGTCAAGTTGTCTTGGCTCTTACCCATTTTAAGTTTAATAATAATAATAGCAGTGATTTTATGTGCCGACCTTACATTCTAAAACTTGTTGTCAAATTTCTATCCCATAGACTGTGGTCCACTCTAAAATTCTACTCTCAGAGAACAGGTGTATGACACTATGCTTGAACAAAAAGACAAAGTTGGGAAAATTGACACCCCAAGTCAATTCCTCAGGCCAGGACCTGAGAATGCCTCTCCATTCCTTGAATCAAAACCTATACCCTGAATCAACAGGAAGTAGCTAGAGTGATCAACAGCTGTAATCCCTCAAAACTGAGGAAGGTGCCAACTAAACAGGGGGGAACTGAAACCACCACTTACCAAACCCTTGTAACCACCACTTACCCACATTTCCGAGTAGTGCCCCCATTATTGGTTTGTAAAAGTTCTTAGAAACTTTCTTCAAATGTCCACCTCTTTATGTTTATTCATAGTATGCTTCTTGCATCGTCAGAAAAATTACTGTTTCTGAAGCAGTCTCTAACCAGTTCTAGTCACAGAGCACGCTAGACTTCCACTACAGTACCAAGCAAAATCACAACAGAGTATGCTCCATTTAACCCTGCCTTTCCCAAACTGGATTGGCCCACATCATCCTTAAACATGCCACTCAGCTGCCTTTGCCAAACTGGATTGGCCCAGGTCATCTCACACCATCCTTAGCCACTCCCTTAAGTCCACCTTCCCCAAATATTATAAAACTCCAGTGACCATTTTTTTTGGAGAGAGTGATCTGAAACTTGCTTCCCATCCCCTTGCTGGCTGACCATGCAATAAGTTATTTTCTAGAAATCCTGGTGACTAAGTAATTTGCATCTATGTGCATCAGGAAAATGGACCCTCTGGGCAGTATCAAGATTACTGGTATCTGAAGAGGAAATCCAAGGTGGTGGCATAGAGAACACCAGGCTGCACTCTTCTAGAAACTGTGGGAAGGTAGGCAGGCTTGCCGTGTATAAAGGAAGCTGGGGTGTTGTGGGGGTGATAAGAAAAGGCAGATGGAGCGGGAGGGTTTCCAGCTGGGCACTGGGGAAAATGGGAGATGTCCAGCCATCCCAGAGAAGAAGGGAGCATACCAGCTTGTCCAAGAGAAGAAAGGAGCATACCAGCTGCCCCAGGGGTAGAGGAAAACTTCCCAGCCTGCCCTGGATGAGGGAGAGCCAGGCAATCAGCTCTGGGGGAGATATGGAGCTGCTGAGGAGGGATCCCACATGTGAGCTTGTGCCTACCATTCTTAGGGTAGGGGAAAACAAGGCAAACTGCAGGAAGAGCTGAGGGAACTTAGCCCGAGGTTTTGTTTTTTCCTTCTTTTTTTCCTATTTGTTTTTTTTTTTTTTTCCCTTTTTCAGGTACTGGCAAAAGAGAGTCTAGTTTTGGGGTGATTGATTGTTAGGTATGAGCAGCCAGAGAAGAGTAGACTAGTGAGCCTGAGAAGGAGGTCTGTACAATTTTGGGGGTGCTGATCAATTGGTCAAAACAGGAAGCCTGAGTGGAGGAGCCAAGCCAGACCTGGCAGCCTGAGGAGACCCAGGTTTTCCCCCTCCCCCTTTCTAAATGTTGTTCGTTTGTTTTTTCATTTCCTGTTCCTTATGTTCATTCCTTATGTCCCTGTTTTTCATCTTTTCTTTCTTCTCTTCCCATTTCTCTTGTCTCTCATTTTCCCCTTTTATATTTTCCTCCCTTTTAATTTTTATTATTATTATTTTACCATCTCTTTCTTTTTCTATCTTTCCCCTTTTTATTTTATCTTTCTTTATATTTCATTTATTTTTTCACTCATTTTAATTCTTCCTGATGTTCCCTGTTTTGTCTTTTCTTCTCATCTCATTTCTCTTCATTTTATTTTATTTTTTTCCTATTTCTTTTTTCACCTATGTAAATTTTATACCTGTTTACTATTTTTCCCTCTTATTACTTTTTCCATCTCTTTCATTTTTCTTTTTCATTTTTTCTTTTTATTTTACTATTTTTTTCTTTTTTCTCTTTTTCTTTCCTTTTTTGTGGATGTAAAATTTGTCCATTGAACATAGAAAACTACAAGGATATAGATAAGTGGAACCAAGTGATAAAGAGGACTCAACATAAAACCAAATAAAAATGAAAACCCTAGACTGGAAAGAGAAACCATCAAACTGAATAAGCCCGTCAATATAAACAGATGTCTAGACATCTGCAAAAAGTACAAGCCATCCTAAGAAACAGGAAATCATGACCCAGTCTAATGAATAAACTAAAAAGTGGGAGGAGATGCAAAATATGAAACAACTAATGAAGGATGTCCAAACAAATATCCTTAATAATCTCAATGAGATGAAAGCAGAGCTAAAGGATATCAAGAAGGCAGTGAAGGAAAACACAAAGTAAATTGTAAACATATATTAAAATATAACAGATCATATAGTGATGAAAGGAGTGTTCCAAGCATACTCCAAGTACAATAAATCTTAGCAGACCTACACCAAGACACATACTTATCAGATTGTCAAAACTCAAGAAAAAGACAGAATCCTGAAAGCAGCAAAAGAAATCCATCACATGTAAGGGAAACTCAATAATATTAAGTGCTGATTTCTCATCTGAAGCCATGGGGGTGAGAAGGCAGAGGTATGAGATAGTTAAGGTGCTGAAAGAAAAAAAAAACTGCCAGACAAGAATTATGTATCCAGAAAAAGTGTCTTTCAAAAATGAGGGAGAGTTCAAAATGTACAGAAATTGAGAGAATTTGTTAAAAAGTGTTTTGTCCTTCAAGAAAAACTAAAAGGAGTTCTGCAGGTAGAAAAGAAAAAAAGAAGAGAGAGAGTTAGAGGAGAGTGTAGAAATGAAGATAATTGGTAAGAGTAACTAAAAGGATAAAAATAGAAATTAAAATAAAATACAACATATATAAGCTGAAAGGATAAATGACTAAAGTAATATTGTCTTATATTAATAGCATTGAATGCTAATGGATTAAACTCTACAATCAAAAGACACATATTGGCAGAATGGATAAGGAAATATGACCCATTTATATTTTATCTAAAAGAACCTCACCTTAGACCCAGGACACAAACAGGTTGCAAGTGAAAGGTTGGAAAATGATTTTGCACACAAACAGTAGCCAAAAGAGAGCAGTAGCAGCTATGTTACTATTGGACAAAATAGACTTTAAATGAAAAATTTTTGTAAGTACACTGCATGTTAATAAAAACAGTACTCAACCAAGAAAAAAAAATCATAAATATTTATGCACCTAATAAGGGAGGCCAAAAATTCTTGAGGCAAATACTGGCAAAATGAGAGGGAGAAATAGATGCCCCTAAAACCATATTGGAGGTCTTCAATACACCATTATCACCATTAAACAGAATATATCAACAGAGGCTCGATAAAGAAACAGAGTCCTTGAATCATACATTAGCTGAACCAGAACTAATTGGACATATGAAGAAAATTACATGCATAAATAACAGGATATACATTCTTCTTGAGTGCTCATGGATCATTCTCCAGTATAGACAACATTCTCAGTCATAGAACAAGTCTCAATGAATTCAGAAGGATTGAAATTATACAAAGCATGTTCTGTGAACAAAATGGAATGAAGCTGGAAATCAACAAAGGACAGAAAACTGGAATAGGTACAAATATAGGGAAGATAACACACTGTTAAACATATGGGTCAAGGAGGAATTTGCCAGAAAAATTAGTAACTAACTGGAAGTAAAGAAAATCCAAACAAAACATATAAAAATTTAGAGGCTGCAGCTATATCAGTGCTGAGGTATATTTATAGCCCTTAATGCCTACATTAGAAAAGAAGAGCTAAAATCAAATATCTAACTGCATGCCTGGAGGAAATAGAAGAAGAACAACAAACTATAATCTAAAAGCAAGAAGAAGTAAGGGAATAACAAAGAATGAAGCAGAATTAAATGAAATTGAGAGAAAAAAAAACACTGGAAAGAATTAACAGAACCAAAAACTTGTTCTCTGAGAAGATTAATAAAATTGGCAAAGCCTTAGCTAGACTAACAAAGAAAAGAAAAAAAAAAAGAAAATACAAACAAATAAAATCAGATATGAGAGAGAGGATATCACTACTTACACAACAGAAATAAAAATTATCATAAGAGGGTAATTTCAAAAATGTATGCCAAGATGGACAATTTAGATGAAACAGATGAATTTCTAGAAATACACAAGCAACCTACAATGGCAAAAAAAGAAGAATAATAACTCATCACATATAGTGAGACTGATCTAGTTATCAAAAACCTCCCAACCAAGAAAACCTCAGGACCAGATGGCTTCACAGGTGAATTGTACAATCATTCAGGAAAGAATGAATGCCAATCCTGCTCAAACTCTTCAAAATATTGAAAAGGAGAGAACATTACCGAACTCTTTCTCTGATGTCAACATCACACTAATACCACCTGTCAGTGGGCCTTACCTTGGAATATATAATAACCTATCCTGACAATATATGGGGGTTGGGTTCATTTATAAATGTCCTACACATGGTTCTTTTTTTAATTTTTAAAGAAGCATTAGATTATGTAAATGTTACATAAAAAACTTAGAGGATTCTGATATACACCACCACTGCCTCACACATTTTGCCCCATTAAGTTCTTTCATTAGTGTTGTACATTTGTTAAAATTGATGAGCACATATTGAAGCATTGCTACTCACCATAGTCTATAGTTTACATTATAGTTTACACTTTGCACCACACAATTTTATAGGTTTTGACAATATGTATAATAGCGTGTATCTGTTGTTGCAATGTCATGCAGGACAATTCCAATGTCCCAGAAATGCCCCATGTTGCACCTATTCTTCCCACTCTCCCCCTTTTAGAACCACTGGCAGGAACTGCCTTTATATCAACGATATATGTTCTTCCATTGCTAGAATAATAATAAGGCTATGTTAGTCCATAATTGCATCCCACCTTATATTTGTTCATTCCTCAGTCTTGAGGATATTGGGATGATGATGCCTACGCTGTGTCTGATTGAGAGGGTCTTAGAACCCATGGGGAAGATGGATAGAACTGTCTTGATTGCATTTGTAAGATACTCTATTTTTAATATGGGTGTTGTTTGTAATCATCCTTTTATTTGTCTTGGGCAAATCCAATGAACTGGGAAATAGGTGTTGCAACTCTTTTGAGATTCAGGGCTCAACTGGCATATGAACAGACTGAAGATTTACATCTCTGGTACATATCTTTAACAAGTATAGTGCTAATTGTATGTTCAAATAAAAGGGGCAGAAAAGCTTGGTAAACAATACTTCATTACCAGGGAGGCTTATCCCCAGGAGTCATGTCCATGCCAAGGGAAAAGTAGTTTGTTTATATGCTGAGTTTGGCTTAGAGAGAGCCCACATTTGAGCAACAAGAAGGCTTTCAGGAGGTAACTCTTAGGCAATTTATAATACCAAGAAAAGTTTCAGTTTCACAAAGAAAGTTTCATAATTCCAAACATCAATATCAAGGGCCTGGCGTAATGGTCTGTCCACCTTCCCTAGGCACTGTCCTTGTAATCACGGGATTCTCATTGCCCTATCAGAGAGTGCAGCAAGATCACCCAGAATGGGAATTCAATATTTTTTGGTTATTGTGTGGATCTCCATCCACTGAGACAACACCCCATGATGACTTGAACACATTCATATACCAGAGGCATGCCCCAGGTGTACCCCTACCCACATCTACCCCTATCACTGACACCTGCACCAGTGTTCATCCCCTGCCACAGTTGTGACCCTTCTGTGTTCCAACACCTCCCCAAAAACAAAGCCAAAAATAAATAAATACAAATAAGGAATTAAAATAATAATAATAAAATAAATTTAAAAAAAAATAACAAAAAAATAAAAAAATGTTCACTGTATCTTTAACCACTGTAAGAACTGTTATCTTTTATGTACAGAGACTATTTCTTCCATATGTTACCCAGTGTCTTATTTTTCCCACTTTGACTTCAAAGAATCTTTAGGTTAAAGAAAAGTCACATAGACAATATAGGAGATTCCCATTTTCCTAACCTCTCCCCCTCTCTGACCCTCTCTTATTAATAACATTTTACACATGTATGGCACATTTGTTACAATTGATGTTCAAATATTAAAGCATTTCTACTAACCATCATTAATGTTTTAACTTATGATTTACTATTTCCATCATGTATTTTTTGGGTGTTGACAAAATTTAAAATGGCCTTTATCCATCATTGCAAGGTCTACAGAACGATTCCAATGCCCTAAAAATGCCCTATGTTCCATCTAATTTATTCTTCCCTCTCCCTCCCCTCGGAACCTATGTTAACCACTAAGTTTCAATTTTTGAAATATAAGGTCCATAATTACATGTAATAATATTGAGGAGTTGACATATGTGTATGTTTTCTTTAATTAGGCACTGCCTATGTTCTTGAGAGATTCTTGCCCCTCTAACTGAGGACATAGCAGTACTTCCCTGGATGGGAATTTAATACGTTCTTGTTTATTGTGTGGTCTCCATCCACTGAGATAACACACCATGACAAGATGAACACTTTCATATTCCATAGATCCATGCCTCTGGTGCACCCTATCATGCATATCTCTCCACTCTCCACACCCTGCACCAGTAACCCTCTCCTGCCATATTTGCCAAATGAACATTCCCACCATCCCACACATGGTTCTTATGTCCCTTTTATTTGAACCTATAATTAGCTCTATACTCATTAAAAATGTGTTCTAGACATGTAAATTTTTCAGGTGTTACTATGCCAGTTGAGCCTTCAATCTTAGCAGAGTTACAGCAAACACCTACTCTCCATTTCATTGTACTTACCTGGGACAATGAACAAAAGGGTGATGATGGACAATGTCCATCCCAAGAAAGAGAAAGTATCTACAATTTCAAACAAGACAGTTTTACCCCTTTTTCCAATGAGACCTAAACACCCTCTCTATCGGAAACAGAGTGGGCATCACCATCAAAAATCCCCAAGATTAATTGAATGAACACAGACAAGGAGGGAATGCAACTTTGGACTAAAGTAGAATTATTATTATTCTAAAAATAATAATAACAAAATGTAAACCATAATGCAAACTATATAGAGCATGGTTAGTAGCAAGACTTCAATATGTGTTCATCAATTATAACAAATGTACTACACTAATGAAAGATGTCGATAATAGGAAAAAGTGTTGGGAGGGTGGGGCATATAAGAATCCCCTATATTGTGATGTAACATTATGTAATCTAAAACGTCTTTAAAAATAAAATAAAATAAAAATTAAAAAATTAAATTACCCAAATAAACATAGGGAAAGGTGAACATAATTATGAAAGTAATTTTGTGCAAGGTTAAAAACCTATTTTAAAAATTCTTCTAAACGTGTAAAACACACATTAAGTTTATGCTTACCATGATAAAATGTACACAATATTCTGTCTAATTGCAAATTCATGCCAACATTAATTTATAATATCGCGTTTATCATCACAGACTACAAAGAGGTTAACACAAACCAATTCTTTATTAAAATGTAGAGAAAAGGTTTTAGAGCTAGTGAAACAATTCATTGCTGCCCTTATTCACTATAGAGAAAGTGTAGGCTCATTCTACTATGTACACAGTATGTACATACAATAATGTCACTTTCTTCTCCTAAACAGTATTGAATGCAATTGGCAGTTAGGAGTATTCTTTTTAGTCATTCTTAATTATTTTCCTTTTAGATTTTTTAAGAACAATTCACTTTCACAAAACTAAGATTCAAATTTTTTCATAGTTCAAATTGATTATCTGGAACTACACAAACAACATGTTGGCCATACAATAGCAACTTTTCATCCTCCCAAGTCTAAATTATAGAATTGATAAAGAGGAAACTTACTCTCTTTAAAATGTATTTAATCATTCTGAATATATGAAGAAAATATTCTCCCGGAATGACATTAAAGAGGGTAAATTTCGGATTACATGTTTCTAGAACATAAAATATGCAACATAATAAAACAAAATGGGAACAGATGTAGTTCAAGTGGGTCAGCACCTGCTTCCCATGTAAAAGGTCCCAGGTTCCATCCCTGGTACCAAAAATAAACAAAAAACAAAAACAAAAAACAACCAGTTAAAGAATTAATTTGGAACTAATAATTAGGGAATTTTTAATTACCAAATAATAAATGTGTTATATTTTTTCTTTAGAAAAATATCATCCAAAGTGGAGAGGCAAATCTTAGTAACAGCAATTCATTTTAAAGAACCAAGGTGAATAAAACACACTACTATACACTACTTCCTGGACCAGGCCTGTTGCAGTTCTGAAGACTGCCAGATGCATTATATCACTCATCAACAAAATCCATCTCACTATTGCATCATTAGTGTCATCTAGGCATTTGGCTAGCATTTTCTAACAGAATCTGATAGATTCTCCTTTACTTTAGCAAATAAAAGAACATACTATGTCCCTGTTTCCTGTAACAGTCTATCAATTAAATGCTTAAATCATTTCATAGACAAGGTTTATAAATGACTGATTTCAGGAGTAAAACTAGTATTTCTAAAACCCTGGAGTGTTTTCTATGTTATTATAGTCATCCAAAGGCACTTAGAGTTTTCAAAGCAACATAAAAACAAAAACAAACATATATGTGTGTGTGTGTGTGTGTGTAAGTATACAAGTATCTTTGCAATGAATATTTCTTTACCAAATTGAGGATGGAGGGAGGCACTATTGGCTCATAAATTAAGTGAGATAGGCATCCCGGATTAATGTTAGAATTTGTAAAGTACCCCTTTCAGGTGATTCAAGTACCAACTTTGGTGTGCACAAAAGTTCAACAGTTTCTTCAACATATTATATAATATTCAAAGTGCTACATATTACTTAAATATCAATAATTAATCACCTATAATATCAACCTCCTAAAGGAAAATCTATCTGTTTAACATAGTGAAATTATTTTTATTTACATTAATACCTTTTCTGTTTCAATATAACCAAAGTAAACTTTTTAAAGTAAATGTCTTATAATATCTGATGAACTTCTTTCAAACAGAATATATTTTTCTATTTCAAGAGAAGAAAAGAATCATAGAGAGCAAAAAGTAAAGTTATGGGAGCTCTCATAATATAGACCCATCCTTGCGCTGTGCTGGAATCATCACAGGCACCATTCGCATTCTACTAAGATTAGCGACAGTTACCTTGGCAGGTGATTCTTGGAATAACCTTCCATGTTGGAAGGAGACATGGATCACAGGGATGAATGATTGCTGCCCATGGAGCTCATGGCTGTGGACATGTGGCTCTTTGGAGAAGGCCCAACTTCCCTAATATCATGATGTACTTCTTTTTCATAATTTTTTCTTTTCTGTGCCTTTTATGACAGTAAAAGATAAGAAAAATGAGCAAAATAGCAAGCAAAATTCCCGTAGTAGCTCCACCAATTTTTCCAGCTCTATTTGAAGGAGGAGCAACATCCAGCCCTATCAGGCATAGATCAGAACCCACTGTGTTTTTACTGCATTTTTAAAACCAATATAATAAGTGAAGTCATTTCTGCTAACCATGAGGTGGGCATTTTCTGTGAGTTAGAAAATTTTTGCCATTCAAATAGTAATGGAAGAGAACATTCTTTTGGTTCACATTCTAATTTAATTTCATGTCTGATTTCTTTTGATCCATCAACATAACACCTTACACCTCAAGGCTCAACAAGAACTGTGATGTGAATATTTTTATTTGCAATACCAGGAGCTTTTGTCCCTTTGCACTGATATATGCTACTGTCTGATAACTGTGAATTAGTTACATTTATTAATGTATGGCCAGATTTCAGATTGCTACTTGTAAAATACACTCATCCTTTCAGATCTTGATAGTAGTTATCATAAATTTTGACTCTGGACTATAAAATAATCACAAGATCCACACTCTGATTATCAGCTGGTGATAGCAGGCACGCAATGTCCAGTGGTCCTTGATCTTCTAGACTCAGGGTAAATTTCCATGGTAAATAGGAAATTTCCCCTTTGGCTTTTTCAATCATCTGTTCAGTAATCATTTTACTCAAACTTCTGGTTGAATCCTTGACTCCACATAGGAGCACAACACACAGCAGAAGTGCCACAGTGGTGGCACAGCCATGGGTGGTGGCTGCTGGGAGGCAGATCTCACTCGGGATCTCACTCTCCCAGTGACTTGCACACTCCCAACTCTTGCTATTTATTTTTAAATTATTTTGTTAGTGGCTTACCTTATGCTTACATCTTAATTTAAAACAATGTAGTTTTGATTAATACTAATTTCATTTTCATAATATAAATATTTTGCTCCAATATTCTTCCTGTCAGCCCCAATACCCTGTACTATCATTACTATACAAATGACATCACTATCTGTTATAAACCTATCAACATATTTTATAATTATTGTTTTAAGAAGTGTTCTTTCAAAACATAGGGGAGCAAAAAAGTGTAACAATAGAAAATTATATTTGTTTTGTTTTTCTATTTGCCCATGTAGTTAGCCTCACTCTTTCTCCTTAGTTTTTCATGTGGGTTAGAGAGACTTTCTAATGCCCTTTCATTTCAGCCTGAAGAACTCCATTTAGTATTTCTAACAATGCAGTTCGGCTACAACAAATTGTCTCCATTTTTGTTAATCTGTTAATATCTTAATTTCTTTTCAGTTTTCAAGAAGAATTTACCTGGATATAGAAATGTTGGCTGACAATTTTTTCTTTCAAAATATTGAATATGTAATCCTTCTGGCTGCCATGATTTCTGAGAAGATGTCAGTTATTAATCCTGTTGAGAATCATTTATATGTAATAAATATATTTTTCTTGTTTGGTTAAATTTTTTCTCTTTGTCTGTAGCTTTTGTAAATTTTACTGTAATGTGTCTAGATGTGAATCTCTTTTTCTATTTCCTATTTGGATACCCTTAGTTTTCAATTCCTCCTTCTGCAGTGTCTGTAGGTCAGTCAGATTTTTGAGCCTGGGTCCTTCTCCTTTGTCAAATCTTTTCTGGGTATGTGCACAGTCTTCTGAATGTGAGAAGGCTATTAGAATGCCAGGCATATGTCACAGCTTTCCAAAGTTTGCTATGACCCTCTAGTTCTCAAGTATTTCCTTTTAAATTCCTAGCCAGGCCCTAGTTTGACCAACTGAAACCATAATCTTAGGCAGTTTAGATATTCCCAGATGATTGTTACTGTTTGGATAATTATGTAAATAAAAATAATAACCACACTTTGAGAATAGATATATTCCTTGAAGTTGCAAAATTTGACAAAATATTAACTATTCTGGGGATAATGCTTTTAATAGTTTGCTGATATAATCTTCATTTCTAGACTCTCTTCCAAACCTCTCTCTCCTGTCTTTTATTTTCATACTGTAGCACTTCCTTTAGCATTTCCTTCAAGGCTGGTTTCTTGGTTCCAAACTCTTTCAGTTTCTGTTTATATGTGAATATTCTAAACCTGCTTTCATCTTTGAAAGACAATTTCGCCAGATATAACATTCTTGTATGGCAGTTTTTCTCTCAGAGTATCCTAATTACATGATACCATTGCCTTCTTGCCTCCATGGTTTCTGATGGGAAATCAATAATTCATCTTATTGGGCATGACTTGTATATGATGAATCACTTTTCTCTTGCTTCTTTCATAATTTTAACTTTGATATTTGACAGTCTAATTAGTATATGTCTCAGAGTAGATCTACTTGGATTTATTTGGATTGGAGTATATTGTGCTTCTTGGACATGGATATCTTTGTCCTTCAATAGACTTGGGAAATTTTCTATCACTATATCCTCAAATATTCCTGCTGCCCCTTTTCCTTTTTCATTTTCTTCTGCGACACCCAAGACACGTACATTTCCACATCTCTTTCCATCATTTAGTTCCTTGAAATGCTTTTCATTTTCTCTAATCTTTTCTTTATTTGCTCTTTTGTGCTTTTACTGTCAGAGGCTCTGTATTGAAGCTCACTGATCCTTTCTTCTGCCTCTTCAAATCTGCTTTTACATGCTTTCAATGAATTTTTAATTCCATTTATTTTGCTTTTAATTCCCTTAAGATCTGTTCCTTTTTCTATGTATGCTTTAAACTTCCTCATTGTGCTGTGGGCCAAGGATTTAACCTGGGACCTTGTATGTAGAAAGCCAGTGCTCAACCACTGAACCACATTGGCTTCCTTGAGTTGGCTCTCCCATTTGCTTTGCTAGTTGTGTGTTCTTGTTTCTCAGGAGGCACGGGGAACTGAACCCCAACAGTCTAGACTATGTGGGCTGAAAGCTTCTGTAATGACACAGAGAGACTGAGGGAACACTGTTCTTCCACCTATGCTACCAGGGGCAGGGATGGAGCCAGAAATGTTTACCATGTTCTATTCCATGCTGACCAAAAGAGGCTACACTTTCAGAAGGGGCTGAGGGAGCACTATCCCTCTTTGTGCCCAGTCAGGGGTGGAGATGGAGCCACTGGTGTGCCTGAAAATCTAGTCTGTATGGATAGAAAACATCTGCAGTTGTCCAGAGTGGTTGAGGAAGCACTGCCCTCCTTCCTGTTTTATCAGAGATGGGGATGTAGCCACAGGTGTGCCCAACTGTCTAATCCAAGCAGGCTGAAAGTGGCTGCAATTGCCCAGGTAGGCTGAGGGAGCAATGTCCCTACTCCTGCCTTCTCAGAGGTGGGGATGGAATTCAACAATCTTGTCTGTGAAGGATGAAAGTGCAGGCAGGTGCCCAGAAAGGTTGACAAAACACCACTCTCCCCTCATGTAGCCACATAGGTACCCCAAAATCTAGTCTGTGTGAGCCAAAAGTGACTATAGTTGCCTGGAGAGGCTGGCGCAGGTTCTGTATTTTTATCTCTGACAGAGGCAGGGTTGGAATTGAATTTAGGGCAACAATATGACTTGGCTAGAAAGAAACCAGTCCCTACCATCACTGTGATTTTCACTTAGCCCCAATTCCCCTCATGCTTGCGGTAGAGTTAAAATGGAGTCTA
This sequence comes from Cabassous unicinctus, assembly GCA_029593785.1. Classification (NCBI taxonomy): domain Eukaryota; kingdom Metazoa; phylum Chordata; class Mammalia; order Cingulata; family Chlamyphoridae; genus Cabassous; species Cabassous unicinctus. The sequence goes on along the minus strand of JAQZBX010045579.1, from coordinate 2,948 downwards.
CTGGCCTCTTTCCAACTAGAACAAGTTAAAACTTTAGTTGAACTTAGGACTGGACTTTAGCCAGTCAAATTTACTAACCAGTAGATGAAGTCAGTGCCCTACCATCTCTCCCTCCCCTGTTTGTGGGAAATGGAGCTTCCAACACAGTCAGGAATAGTTCCCGAGTTGTCTTACCCCACCAATGTGGGATGGGCACTGGTGCCCATGGCATGGAGAGTTCTACTCACAAATCTTCAATGCAGATAGCCAGTCTCCTCCTTCCTTTCTTCCAAGGATGCTACAGGTGCTCTTCTTGCCTTCGGGTTCCCCAAACATGAGATTTAGATAGCTCTGGCTGATTACTAACTGCACTGTGGAATGAGCTGATCTTTCGAGCTACCAGCTTTGCCACCATCTTGCTCCTTACTCTGCCTATTAGATTTTTAGTGATGAAGAACAATGTTGAGAAATCCAGTAAGATTCATATTCTATACTGACATATGCTTCCCTGAGATGAGTCCAAAAAAATTGTCATAAAATACTGTGCAGGTAAACTGTACTCTGAAGGACATACATACAATAGAAAATACTATAGCAGAGATTTGATACACATTAGTTGCTCTTACAGTTATTATATGTATTTCTGTCTCTGGAATGATTCTTTAAAATCAATGTGTGTTCTTGAGTTAGTCTTCTTGTTTACTTCCCATGGGAAAATTAAAAAATTAAATGTATGTCATTGGTTAGCCATATATATATTCATTATGACCTTTGGTTTCATGGAACCTGGGACTCTTTCCCAGATATTCCCAGTTTTACCTGAGTGGCATTTAAAAAGATATTAATCCACTTATCTAAGACTATTTCTTCATTTGTCAAATGAAAATAATTACCTTTCCAGCTTTCTTCAACTTTTTTTCTGAATGATTGAAAATTGATAATAAATATGAAAGATCTTTATGAACAATAAGGTATATTTAAATGTATTTGTTTGTTGTTATTATATCAATATCAATAACAGTGGAAAGTCCATAGAACTTTATAAATTTTAGTTGTCATTACTACTGCTACCAAACCTACTCTTTTCTATTAGAACAATTTTTGAATGTTTGTTTTGCACATAATCTAACTTCTCTGAAATCTCTCCTCCCATTCACAGTGTTTGCTTCCCAGGAGCTCTGGGAACCATGACTGCTGATTCAATTAGTAGTAAACATATGATGCAAGAGATTTCAAAGTGAGTTGGGAGGTCATTCCAGAGAATTGGCTTATGCACATCTCAGCAGGAACTCATTGACTGCCACAGTAAACAGTGCCTCAAACAGTGGGGCTTCTGAGGGCTCTAGACACATCTAGAAACTATAAGCAGGGAAGACTGCTCAGGAATTAGGCACCCTGTTAGTGGGCTTTACTTTGGAATTTATGCTTATCTGTGTAACAGAGTCAGACTCATTTATAGTTTCTCTCTACATGGCTCTTCTGCCCCTTTAGTTTGAACTTATAATTAGCACTATAGTTGATAAATATATGTTCCAGAGCCCTGAATCTAAACGAAGTTGCGATATCTACACTCTTCTTCATTGGACTTGCCCAGGACAATTAATAAGGAGATGATGATGAACAATGCCCATCTCAAGGAACAAGGAGTGTTTGCAACTGCAAGCAAGATAGTTCTATACATCTCCCCATGAGATCCAAGCTCCCTTTCAAGTAGAAGCAGAGTGGGCATCACATCCCAAAATCCTCAAGATTGGGGAATGAAAAATGGACAAAAGTAGATAAATATTATTCTACTATAGACATTATTATTCTAGCAATGGAAGAACTCCTCAATGATATAAAGGAAGTGGCCACCAGAGGTTCTGAGAGATGGGAAAGGGAAGAATAGGTGTAATATTGGGGCATTTTTTGGACGTTGGAGTTGTCCTGCATGACATTGTAGTGACAGATACAGGCCACTGTATATTTTGTCATAACGTACAAAATTGTGCAGGACAGAGAGTAAAATACAATGTAAACTGTAATCCATGGTTAGTAGCAATGCTTCAATATGTGTTTATCAATTGTTACAAATGTACCACACTGATGAAGGGTGGTGTGGATGTGGGAAAGTGTGGGAGGGGGAGGGTGTGGGGCATATGGGAATCCTTTATACGTTTTATGTAACATTTATGTTATCTGAAACTTCCTTAAAAATAAAAAAATAATTTATAAAATAATGCATTAGGCAAAAGATTTTAAATATATTTGATGCAATGATATGCAATAAATCTATGCAAAATATGCATATTTGAAATAGAGAAAAAAAGTGTTGGTGAGATAAAATGGCTTTGACAGAAGGTAGAAATCAAAATCAATTAAAAATATATCTTTCAATGCATGTAATAAAATATAATAGGAATTTTTAAGAATATTTGTAGAGAGAAAGGTGTATAGTTTCCATACACCATACTCAATTTTACCTCTATATCTTTTATGTTCTTTCCCTCCAAATGAATGGGCTTTCAACTCCTCTTTACTAATAAAAATCATATTTTATACTTCTTGAAGCAATTCATAGCCCATGTTGTTTTTTGATTATTACAGTTCATTTTGCAATCATAGTAATTAAAAATAGCACACACCATTTACATAAGCTTTAATATCATTGTTGAGGCATGTTTGTGTGATGAATAATTTTTTCATACTCATTTTAAATGTTCCACTATACCTAGAACTGTCGACTATACAGTCTTTTATATTATAATATTTTGTTTTATTTTTTAAAAGGTACTTAGATTACAAAAATGTTACACAAAAATATAGGGATTCCCATATGCCCCACTCCCCACACCTCCCACACCCTCACAAATAAACATCCTTCATTAGTGTGGCACATTCATTACAATTGGTAACCTATCCTGGGGCTTGGCCATTAAGCATGGACCACAGTTCACATTGTAGTCTACACTCTCCCACACAGTTCTGCA
>JAQZBX010045578.1:0-21006 GCA_029593785.1 Cabassous unicinctus | reverse complement strand
CAATTTCTTCAGTATGTTCTCCCAGTGTCTTCTTAATATCCTTAATCTCTTCCTTCACTTCATTAAGTTGATTAATGATATTTGTTTGAACATCTCTTATTAGGTGCTCCACATTCTGCATTTTTTAGTTTGTTCATTAGACTAGCCCATATCATCCTGTTTATTATTATGGCTTTTAATTTTCTGTTAGTATCTAGGTATCTGTTTATCTTGACGGGCTTGTTTGCTTGCTTAACTTCTCTTTCTACTGTAGGATTTCATTTTGTTGTTTTTGTGTGTGTGGTAAGGTTTCTCTTTGACACTTGTTTCCTCTTATTCTATTTCCTTGCTGTTGTCTGTGTTCCCTTGAAAAATACATATTAGTACCAGAGAAAAGGGAAGAGATAAGTAGAGAAAAAAATCATAATCAAAGCTAAGGTAGAAGAGGAACCATTTAAGACCTAGGAAAATAAATAATTAACATGAGTAAAAAGCCATAAGTACAAAGGAATAAGAATAAAAACTGTAATAGAAAAAATGAAAGGAGAAAAAAAGTAGAGAAAAATATAGAATGAATTAAAAGGCTGGAATGATGAGAAGAAAGGAAAAGAATAAAGAAAAAAGAGAGAAATATGAAGACAAACATAAAGAGGTGAAATGAAAAGAGCAAGAAAAGACAAAAGACAGAAAAATGGATGAAAGAGAATAAATAAAGTAGATGGAAAAAACAGGTAAAAGAAAAAAAGGAAACAAAGAAAGGGGAAACACAATAAACAGGATGCACACACACAACAACCCAGGAAAACCAGCCTTCCCTTGTAGGTCACTAAGGAACTTCTCAGGCTGCCAGTTTTCATTAATCAATCACCCTGCACCATGCCCTTCACAGGTGATATATCAAGTTTTAGCAAGTAAAATAAGGGGAAGCATTAAAAGGAAAGTTTAAAAAACAAAAAATAAAAGGTCCAAAGAAACCTAAAACAAAAGAAAATGAAAATGTTTACATGTTCCCTGCTATAAGGTTTCAGCCGGTTACCTGATAACCTGGTGAATCATTCTCTGGATCACTTCTTTATGTACACTTGTGAATCTGGCTAATGACATCATGTAGACAAGGAAATAATTTTTCCACTGAACTAAACTGGCTCCACAGATTAACTAGACTTCAAAAATTTTCTCTGGCCCTATCCACCAACTTCCCATCAGGTGGGATAGACTTCTAACAGTTTACTAGAGCTCTGTGGATTAGGTGTCTGTCTCTGTCCCCTCTCTACTCTGATTCCTCTGACTCCCCAAGTGGATGGGAGTTATAGCCTGCCCGATCATATCTCCCCTAATCTTTTCCTGTCAGTTTGGGGTCCCTTCCAAGGCTCAAAGGGGCCTCAGCTGACCAAATTCACTGCAAATAAATCACTCCGTCAGAATCCTCTTCCTCCCAGGGAACACTCCCCCCACTCTGTTGGCAGAGTGAGTCAGGGGCTCCACCAAGGCCCCTTGCCCTGAGGAAGGGACACAGGTTCTGTTTCCAGCCACAGGGGTGAGTAACTTATGGTTTTCCTTGGACTTCTTTATCTGTCAAGTTCCCTCCTGGATGATGCAGAGCACTTTCTGTTCCTATATAAATCCAAAGCAACTCCCTTTTAAAGGTCCCCACCCTTTCTCTGCCCCTTGTAGAGAGCTGGGCTCTGCCTACCTACCTACCTTGAAGCAATTTTCCTGGATGTCTGAGACTCAATTTAGATGCAAGGACACTATCAGGCTGGAAGAGAAAGGTTGGAAAAAGCTATTACATGCAAATAGTAATCAAAAAACATCTGAAGTAGTGTATTAGTCATTCAAAGGGGTTCTGATGCAAAATACCAGAAATCTCTTGGCTTTTATAAATGGTATTTATTTGGGGTAGAAACTTACAGTTACCAGGCCATAAAGCTTAACTTTCTTCCTTCAACAAAGTCCATTGCCACGTGTTGGAGCAAGACAGCTGCTGATGTTTGCCAGGGTTCAGGCTTCTTTGGTTCCTCTCTTCCCAGTACTCCATTTTTCTCCAGACTCAGCTCCTCTGTTTCCTCCAGAAGGTCAGCTGAAGGCTATGAAGGTCTCTAGGGTTTGCCTCTCTCCACATGGCCAGCTGTGAACAGTCAGGCAAATGGTTCATCTCTTTTCCCAGAGCATTCTCTCCTTCCCCTTGATGAAGCTCCTCTGTGTGCTTTCTTTCCTGGTCTCCAGCATTAAAACTCTGCATCAAAACTCTAACTCAAAATTCCAACTCTCTCCTTTGCATTGTCTTTTATCTTTGAGACCCCACCCAACAAGGGGTGGGGCTCAAAACCCTACTGACATGGCCCAATCAAAGCCGTAATCATAACTTAATCATGCCCAGATTAACAGATCAGTTTACTAGCATAATCCAATATTTATTTTTGGAATTCATAACTATATCAAACTGCCAAACCTCTATAAGTAGTAATACTAATAACAAAAAAATAGATTTAAATGTAAAACTGTTATAATGGATGAAGAAGGTCACTATATATTAATAAATGGTCCAATACACCAAGATGAAATAAAAATAATAAATACTTATGCACCTAACTTAGGTGCCCCAAAATACAAGAGGCAATCACTGGCAAAACTGGAGGGAGGAATTGATGTCTCTACAATAAAAGTTGGAAAGTTCAACACACTACTCTCAGCATTTGATAGAACATCTGGTCAGAGGATAAATAAGGAAACAGAGAGCTTGAGTAATATGATAAATGAAGTAGACCAAGCATACATTTATAGAACATTACACCCCAAAACAACATGATATACATTCTTCTCAAGTTTCCTTTGATGTTTCCCCAAGGTAGACATTTTTGTGGGGACATAAGTCAGATCTCGATGAATTTATAGAGATTGAAATTTTAAAAAGCACTAATATCACAATGGTATTAAGTTGGAAATTAATAACAGGTAGAAATAGGGAAATTCACAAATATATGTAGTTTAAGTGATACATTCTTAAATAATCAGTGATTCAAAGAAGAAATTGCAAGCAAAATCAGTAAATATCTCAAGATGAATGAAAACAAAGATACAACACATAAAATTTATGACCATGGAGCAGATGTAGCTCAAATGATTGAACAACTGCTTCCAATGTATGAGGTACTTGTTTCAATCCCTTGTACCTAAAAAATCATGGCAGTGCTGAGAATGAAATTTATAGCCTTCAGTGCTTACTTTAAATAATAAGAAGAGTTAAACTCAAAGACCTAACTGCACATCTGGAGGAATTAGAGCTGCAAAACATCCCAAAAGCACATAGAAGAAAAGAAACAATAAAATTAGAGCAGGAATAAATAAAATGGATAATAAAATATATATATATATATATAAAAGAAAATCAACAGAACCAACAGTTAGTTCTTTGAGAAGATTAACAAAATTGAAAAATTCCTAGCTAGTTTAAGAAACAAAAAAGACAGAAGATGCAAATAAATAAAATCAGAAATGAGATGGGAGACATTAACACTGACAGGGCAGAAATTCAAATAGCAAAAGAGGATACTATTAACAACTGTATGCCAACAAACTTGACAATATTCATGAAATGGATGAATTCTAGAAACCCATGAACAACCCACACTCACCCTAGAAGAAATTGAAGACCTTAGCAAACCAACTACAATTTTAAAAATTGAAAAAGTCTTCAGAAATCTCCCCAAAATGAAAAGCCCAAAACCAGATGGCTTCACGTGAATTCTACCAATCATTCAAAGATGATCTAATACTGATCTTGCTCAACCTCTTCCAAAAAATTGAAAAGGAAGGAATGTTACAAAATTCAGTCTCTGAAGCCATCACCTTAACTAAATCCAAATAGAAATATTATGAAAAAAGAAAATTATAGGCCAATGTCTCTAATGATTATGATGCAAAAATATTCAACAAAATACTTCCTAACCAAATTCAAAAGCACATTGCAATTGTACACCATGATCGTATGTTTTTGTTTTGAAGTACTAGTGCCAAGGATTGAAACCAGGAAAGGCAGTACTCAAGCACTGAGCCACATTGGTTCCTTTGAGTTAGGTTTTCATTTGCTTGCTTATTGTTTGTTTTTGTTTTTAGGAGTTGCCAGGAACTGAACACAGGACCTCTCATGTGGGAAGCAGGTGCTCAACTGCTTGAGCAACATCCACTCTCTGATCATATGGGTTTTATAATAGGTTTGGTTCAACATAAGAAAATCAATCTATGTAATATCCCACATAAATAAATTGAAGAAAAAAATAACTTCATTATCTCAAATGATCCAGAAAATGCATTTGACAAAATATAACACTCCTTTTTGACAAAAACTCTCTGAAGCATAACAATAGAGGAAATCTTTCTCAATATGATAAAGATCACACATGAATAATCCATGACTAACATTGTACTGAATGGTGAAAGACCATTTTTCCCAATGAGATCAGGAAAAAGACAAGGATGTCCACTGTTTCTGCTGCTATTCAATATTGTGCTGGATGTTCTAGCTAGAACAATTAGGCAACTACAAGACTTAAAGGGCACCCAAATAAGAAAGGAAGAAGCAAAACTTTCACTATTTCCTGATAATATGACCCTATCTTAGAAAATCCTAAAAAAATTCAGAGCAAAACTACTAGAACTAAGAGACTTCAGCAAAGTCACAGAATAAAATATTAATTTTAATATGTAAAAAATCAATAGAGTTTCTATACACTACTAATAAGTAAACTGAGGAGGAAGTTAAGAAAAAATTCCCTTTACATTAATGACTAAAATAATCAAATATTTAGGAATAAACAACAAGGGACATGAAGGGCCTATATTCAGAGAACTATAAAACATTGTTAAAAGAATCCCAGGAAGGCCTCAATAAACTGAAGGACATTCTGTGTTCATGTGTTGGAAGGCTATCACTAAGATGTCAATTTTACACAAATTGATCTACACATTTAATGCAATCTTGATACAAATTCTAACAGCCTTCTTTGTAAAATTGGAAAAGGCAATTATCAAATTTATCTTAAAACACATGGGCCCCTGAATAGCCAAAACTATCTTTAAAAGAAAAAGAATGAGGTTTAAGGATTCTTATTCCCCAACTTTAAAGCATATTGTTAATCTAAAGTAGTAATAAACTGCATGTACTGGTATAAAGTTAGATTGATTGATGTGATTGAATCACGATTTCAAAATAGACCCTCACATATATGGTCAAGTGATTTTTTTTTTTTTTATCTTACAAACCCTTGTGCCAAGGGCTGACTTTCAATAAATTGCAATGATGGAGTTGCTTTGCTATGTATAAAACCCCGTTTCAGAAGCAGGTCATCTATATGTGGTTTAACGCCAGGTTCCCCATGAATATTTGGTGTGTGAAGAGTGAGGGGGTGGCCCCCTTTCTGGCCATGCCCCATTTCCTGGGCTGACAGGCTCTCTGAACCATTCCACAGTCATGATGTGCAGCAGGGGACACCACATGAGTGGGCAGGCATGATATCCTGGTAATGGGGATAGTGGTGAACTGGCTATCCCAGGCCAACTGAGGCTCCATGGTGCTGCTGTATCATTTTGCCTGGTCAAGTGATTTTTGACAAGGCTGTGAAACCAACCCAGCTGAGTTAGAATAGCCTATTCAACAAATGGTGCTGGGAAAACTGGATAGCCATATCTCAAAGAAAGAAAAGTATCCCTATCTCACACCCCATTAACTTTTAAAATAACTTAAACTAACTTAAATGAACTCAAAATAGGTCAAGAACCTAAATGTAAAAATCTAGAACCATAAAACTCCTAGAAGAAAATGTAGGGAATCAGCTTTAAGATCTTGCGGTAGGTGGTGGTTTCTTGGCCCTTACACCCAAAACACAAACAATGAAAGAAAAAATATATAAATAGGACTTAGGACTTCCTCAAAATGAAAGTGCTTTGTGTTTCAAACAATTTTTTAAGTAGGTGAAAATGCAGAATATTCAATGAGAGAAAATATTCAGTAACCACATTTCCAAGAAGGGTTTTATTTTCCTGTTATATAAAGAGATCACATAACTCAATGACAGGAAGATAAACAACTTAATTAAAATGTGAGCAAAAATTTGAATAGACATTTTTTCAAAGAGGAAACACAAATGGCCAAAATAGCTCATGATTAGATGCTCAGCATTACTAGCTATTAAGGAAATGCCAATCAAAACTACAAAGAGATGATATTTCATGCCTTACAGAATGGCAATTAAAAATCATAAAACTATGGGTGCTGGAGAGGATGTGGAGAAATATGAACACTCCACTGTCGGTGGGAATGTAAATGGTGTTGCCTCTGTGGAGGATGATTTGATGGTCGCTCAGGAAGCTAGATATAGTGCTGCAGCAGGTGAAACTTAGACAATGGAAAATCCATTTGGCACTCTGAGAGGTGGAGGAACAAAGTTTTATTACATGCGAGCCCAGAGGAGAGTCAAGTGTCCAAAAAATCTGAGTGCCCTTTCTTGGCTTTCATAAGTTTATATAGGGACTCCAAGCAGGCAAATTCCTAAGCAAGCAGGCAGGCAGGGGTTACAAAAGCAAAAGGTGTGAGTTTAGCTTATCTTCACAAAGCAGAGGGTTATTAGGGAGGAAAAGAGTCATTATTTGCTTAGAGTTTTAAATTCCTGTTGAAAGGTGCAGGCAGGGAGTGCTTATCTTCCTTACAATGTGGATTCCACTGAGAAAAGGGAGGAAGGGTGAAAGGGATGAGGGGTGCTTATCTTCCTAAATTATGGGTTTCTGCTGGGGGTGGGAGTTAGGGCTGCAGCACTTCCTTTATCATTCCCCCCTTTGATACCATTATAATTCCTTATGGGGCATCATGTGCTAACATGGGGATTTTTATACAGTTCCCAAGGGCTGATATTTAAAGCATTACTTGGTATTTTAAGGTGTTTAAGTGGGAAGTGATGTATTGTGTTAGGTACCATAGAACACATGGCCCAAAAGTTAAGAGGAAGAAGACTGAGGCTATTACTGGCATGAATGGCAAAATCCAGGAAAGGAGAAACTGGAAGTAGTTCCCATTGGCAGATGCCTGATATACATGGTTTAAGCAGGCTTTGGCTCATTCTTTAGCAGGGCCACCTTGTCCCTAACTATTCCTGAGGAATTTGCATAGAAACAGCATTCTTCCCCCAAGGCCTGGTAGATTCCCCCTGAATCAGCAGTGAGCAAGTCTAATTCTCACCTCTTTTGTAAAACTACTTCTGCCAATGAGTCTATCTGGTCTTGCAACCCGTTGATAGCCCCAAATATTTCTTTGAGGTCATTTGATATTTCCCATGCTAGGGTTTGTATGCCCTCCTGACCAACTGTGAGTGAGACTCCATCTACTGCTGCACTCCTCATTACTCCTAGTCCTAAGAATATCAGAATTTCCTGTATTGCTCATTTGGCTCAGGAGAGCTCTCCAGGCAATTCTTCTCCATACATTGAGAACAATGGTACTTGCCAAGCCAAGTAACAGATGCTCTGGCCATCCTGGGGTAGGCACAGGTGGGGTTTGGTGCTACAGATCCAGATGGTGGAGTTTACAGTGCATCAGACAGGCTCATTGATTGGGTGGGTTGTGTTACAGTTAGCCTTTCCAAGAGGGAGGATGGTTGAAAGAGACCAAGTGGTTAAGTTTTTACAATTAGCCAGTTTTCCTGGGGGTTTGGTTATGTGGACTGGCAGGGGCCTGGTCCTCAATGCAGAGCTGTCATGGGTCAGGAGGTTTATGTTCCATGGGAAAGGTATAGGGAAAATTGTTAGCCTTGGGGAAACGCATAGCCTGCAGGATGTAGCTATGTCAGGCCAGGATTTATTTAGGAGTTGGTAGAAATTTTGAACCTGGTTCAAAAGGACATTGCAGGGGGACATTCTAACTTTGGCTTTTAGCATCTGGCAATTTTACTCATATTTTTCACCAGGGTTTTCTCTAGGGTTTGGGGTGCCAGGATCAGATGGACTAGTATGAGGTCTCCCAGGTCCGGCCCTGCTGGGTCGTATATTCTGATCCCTAGTTTTAGTCCTGTTTGGGCCTTTTAAAAGGTATTTTCTGATCTGGTGTTTATGTTTAATAAGGTGAGTTTTATGGTGTCACAGGTTTCTATGCCACATCCTCCTTGGCTGGGGATTTTCTGTAGGAGATATGGAGAAGTTGGTGGGACCACCTTCCAGGGAGTGGTGGCACCTACCAGCAAGCTCCAAGAGTGGCAGAATCCTTCACTCTTGTGCGGGTCTTTGTAGAGGTGTTTCTTATAACTCCCATAGTTGCAGCCCCTACACCTTCTCCTGGGGGCAGGTATATGGGTATGGGGGTACAGGGCAACTAGGAAGTTGTAAGGAGTGTGACCTTGGATTGCCCTGCAAGTGTCAAATATTAGAGAGGCTAAAGTTGCACCTGCCATGAATGGGACTGAAACATCCAGCATGGATTGTTTGTCCTAGCTTTGATTAACTTGCAGCTGCCATAGGGTTTGGGGGTAGGTATTGGCTTCTGGGAGGGGGCAAGGAAGGAAAGAATAAGCAAGTCAAGGCACAGAAGCACCCTATTATACACCAATAAGCAATTGCAATTGAAGGTCTATTCACTATAGCCCAGTCTGTAGGGGCCACAGCAATGAGTCCAACTCCAAATACCAAGGCGAGTAGGTTGTATACTCACAGGATCACCAGGAGCAGGGGTCCATACAGCAGGTGTTTGATAAGGTCAGTGTTCAGGGAACCCAGGTGACTCACACTCTCAAGGGATGGCTGGGTACAGGTTGAGCTGTCCAGCTGTCCTGCTGTTTATCAGGGTGTGACTTCTTGACCCTGGAATGATGGATCCAAGGGACGATGCCTGCAACTTTAAGAGCAATAGTAGTTACAAGGATCACAGTATGCAGGCCTGTCCAGTAATATTGAAGGGGTTCTTTTTTCCAGTCTTTGACACAGACTAGGTCCCCTGGCCAGTGAGGGTGCACAGGGTGTCCCAGGGGGATGAGATTCCAGGACAAGACAATTTTATGTATTTGGGCTAGAGTTTTCCCCAGCTGCTGGAGAATAAAATTTTGGCTAGCCTCCACCAGAAGTTTGAAATTTCCTTTGAAGGCCTGGATAATTGGAGGTGGCCTTCCAAATAGAATTTCAAAGGGTGAATAGCCTTTTGGTCCTAGGGTGCACCTTACTCACAGAAGGGTTAAAGGAAGTAAGTCTACCCAGGGGACACCAGTTTCTTGGCAGAATTTGCCTAGGGTGGCTTTGAGTGTTTGATTCATTTGTTCAAATTTCCATGAACTCTGGGGCCTGTAAGTGGTGTGGAGTTTCCACTTGATTCCTAACATTTTTGCCAGCTCTTGCAGTATAGCAGCCATGAAGCATGGGCCACTGTCACTTCCAATAGTGGCAGCCTGAGTTGGGGAATGATTTCTCTGAGTAAACCCTTAGTCACTTCTCTTACCTTTTTGGCGAAAATGGGGAAAGCTCCAACACAGCCTGGAAAGTGCATATCATCACTAACAGATATTCATACCCCTGACTTGGTTTCACTTCTGTGAAGTCTACTGTGAGATCTTCAAAGGGGGCTGTCCCTGTGTGCTAGACACCAGCCAGAGCACAGGGGCCCTGCAGAGTGTTGTTTTTCACACAAATTTGGGCCTGGCTGCTGATGGTGGCACAGAGAGAAGCTAGTCAGGCTATGTAGTAGTATCTCCCAAGCAAGACTTCTAGTGCAGTTTTCCCTGGGTGGGTGAGTTGGTGGTATTGCTGGAAAAGGGCATGAGTGGCTCCTTTTGGGACAAAAATCTGGTCATCCAGGAGCAGCCAAGTTCCTTTGGGGGTTTGGCTTCCCCCTTCTCTCTTGGCCCATTCCTGTTCTTCCCAGGTATAGCTTAGTTGATTAGTTTCATGTCCTAAGGACACCTGCAGTATTGATTCTGGGACTCATATTCTGTGGGTTCCTTCAGCCTCTTTGTGAACCTGCTTTGTCAGCTAGCCTGTTTCCTTGAACGACCATATCCATTCCTTTCTGATGTCCCTGGAAATGGATGATGGTGACTTCGTCTGGTTTCCAGATTGCTTCTAACAGTTGGAGAATTTCTTCTTTGTTTTTGATTTCCTTTCCCTTTCAGTTTCGAGACCTCTTTCTTTATAAATTGCCCCATGGATATGAATGGTAGTGAATGCATACTTAGAGTCAGTGTAAATATTTACCAATTGACCAGTGGCTAGCTGCAGGCCTGGACATTGCCCAGAGTTCTGCTCATTGTGCAGAACATCCCTGGGGTAGAGATGCTGCTTCTATCACCCATTCATTAGTGGTGACTGCATATTGACAAGCTTTTCCCCATTTTTAATGAGACTGCTCCCATCTGTAAATAGTGTCTGATCTGCGGAAAGGAGTGGTTTGTCTTGGAGGTCAGGGTGACTGGCATAAACTTCCTCAGTCAGTTCAACACAATCATGCTCAGGAACTCCTTCCTCATTCAGCAAAAAAGTGGTTGGGTTTAGACTGCACAGTGTTTCTATTGTCACTCTGAGGTTTTCACAGAGTAAACCTTGGTAATGTGCAAGTCAGGGATTAGATATCCACCATTGCCCATGTGAGTTCATTAGGGCAGTGACTGCATGTGGCACCATAAGATGAATAGTCTGTCGAGGATTAATTTCTCAGCTTCTTTGATGAGTGTTATGGTTGCTGCCCAGACTTTCTGGCAGAGTGGCCACATTGCAGCCATGGGGTCCAGCTGCTTGAAGAGGTAAGCAATGGGTCTTTTCCAGGGGTTGACTCTTTGTGTGAGGATCCCCAATGATACTTTGTTCTTTTCATACATGAACAGGTTAAAGTTTCAAGTTACATCTGGGAGGCCCAATGAAGTGTTGTCTTCTGATATTTCGAATGGCCCCCTCCTGAGCTTCTCCCCAGGCAAGTGACTCTTTTCCTTTTCCCTTTAGAACTTCATAAAGTGGTTTGGCCATGGCTGCAAACCTGGGAATCCAGATGCAGCAGAACCCTGCAGCCCTGAGAAACTCAAAGCTTTCTTTTGGTGGTGGGGGTAGGGATGTTGCAGATCACTTTCTTTTGTTCTGTTCTGAGCATCTGGTACCCTTGTGTGATGCTGAACCCCAGCTATTTGACCTGCTGTTTACAGATCTGGGCTTTTCTCCAACACACTTTGTACCCAGTCTGTGTTAGAAGTTGTAGGAGAATTGGGGTCCCTGTCCATCAGCCCTTTTCCATCTCACTGGCAAGTAGGAGGTCATCTACACCTGGAGGTAGGTGGCCAGATCTGCTGCCAAGTCTTCCCCCAAAATGGTAGGGGAGTTTTTGAAGCCTTGTATGAGCCAGGCCCAGGTTAGCTGAGTTTTATGTCAGGTTTTGGGAACTTTCCACTCAAAAGCAAACAGAGGCTGGCTCATGGGGGTCAGCTGCAGGCAGAAGAAGGTGTCTTTCAGGTCCAAGCAAGTGAACCAGGTGGCTACAGGTGGCAGCTGTCCTAGCAAAATGTACAGGTTGGAAACAACCTGATGTAAGGTGAAAGTGGCATTATTGATGGCTCACAAATACTGGGCTGGTCAATATCCTGTCCCATCTGGCTTCTTTACTGGTAATAATAAGGTGTTCCAAGGTTACTGGCATTTGATCAGGATTCCTTCTTTTCTCAGGCAATCTATGTGTTCAACCATGCCCAGTTGCACTAGGTTGGGGATCAGATACGGCCTCTGTCAGACAAAGACCGCTCCAGGCTTTAGGTCAATGATGATGGGTGCAAGGTTCTGTGCCATTCCCTGTGGCTTTTTTTCTGCCCAAACATAGGCAAATAGTTCCAGCAGTTTTTCTGGATTCTGACTTGAATTTTCTTCCACATTGAGTACCCTTGCTTTGGGTATGGTGATGAGGAGAGTGAGGCGAGTCCCGAGGCTTACGCTTGCTGGCCCTTCAGGTTTGAAGGCAATCTTGGCTCCCAGTTTGGTTAAGAGGTCCCAAACAAGAAGGGGAACTGGACATTCAGGCAGGTGCAGAAATTCATGAGTCTCTTCATGGCCACCAATCTGACAAGTTCCTGACTGGCAAAAAGGTTGTTGGTTTGACTGGTCCCCAATTGCTCCTATGATATTAGCAGTTTTTCCACTAAAGGGAGTAACAGAGGTTGTGACCACAGAATATTCCGTGCCAGTGTCCACCATGAAAGTAATTGACTTGTCCCCAACTTGTAGTTTGAGCATGAGCTTGTGGGGAACAAGTTCCAGTGAACCTGGTTGCCCCTATTCAGGGTTGAGGCCTGCCACCCAGATCAGATGGTCTTGGGGTTCAGGTCAGTATTTCCTTTTACAGATATTCCCTCTATGTGCCTGAGTTTTTTGGGGGCACTCATTTTTCCAGTGTCCACTTTATTTGCAGTAAGCACATTGGTCTTTGGCCAGGGGCACCCTTCTGGTGCCTGTCTCCCCTTTTCAAGGCAGCCCTTATCATCTGGTGGGGTCAGGATTTCCCAAGGCTGCTGCCAGTAGGGAGGTTTGATGTTTTATTCACTTCTTGGCCTCTCATTCACTGGTTTCATCTTGAATGATGAATACTTTTTTGGCAACTTCAAGGAGTTGAGAGATGTTCATGCTTGTGAGACCTTCTAATATTTGGCGCTTTCTTTTAATGTCCATTGCTGCCTGCACAACAAAGGTGGCATTCACCATCCTCTGGTTTTCTGGAGCTTCTGGGTCAAAAGGGGTGTAGATTCTGAAGGCCTTGCTAAGTCATTCATAGAAATCTCTTGGAGATTCATTGGGCTTTTGAGTAACTAAATTCATCTTTGTCATGTTTGTGGGTCATTTTGGCCCTTGTTGGACCCCTTGAAGGAGCACTTCCTGATATTGCTGGAGTGAAGTCCATCTCTGATCAGTGTTGAAGTTCCAGTTCCACTGGGCCTCTGGCACTGCCTCTCATGCCCAATCTTCCAGGTTTAAGATGTCAGTACTGGCCTAATCCTGCACCACTTTTAGGCTTTCATCAGAATCCATCATCTCTCTTCCATATTAAACAAAGTCACGAGACTTTGTGCAGCAATCATCCCAAGTAGGATGATGGGTTTGGAAAATGGATACCATGAGACCAATAAGGGCTTGGGGCTTTTCTGAGTAGGAGGGGTTGTGGTGTTTCCAGTTTAAGAGGTTTGTAGTTGTTAAGGGCTGGTAGTAGAAAACAGGCCTCCCATGCCAGATGGTTGCATCCTCACTGATCTGGGCTGGACCCTGTGTTTCATGGAGGGGCATCTGTAATGTGGATTGTTCCAACCAGAGCCTCCTTGTTATTGGGTTTCTGGGGTTTTCTTCAGAGGGGGTGAATATTCCCAGATGGACTGAAGGTGGGGGTGTTTCTGGGAGATCGGCCTGCACTCCTGGGCTAGGAGGAGAGGCTAGAGTGGTCAGAGCATATGGCAGTGGTGGGTGGGGAGGTGGGTCCTCTTCCAAGGACTCCTGATGAATGGCTGGCTTCCAGAGCCCCATTTGCTGTGCAACCAAGATCCTGTTCTCTCCCTTTTTTCTAACACACAATGAAACCCAAGGGGGCATAGTCTGGGCTATCTCTAACAAAGAGTCAATGTCAGAAACTGCTCGGCATGGCCAGGAGTTCCTGTGACAACCAGCCACACTTGCAGACCCTGGCTATATCCAGGGTCCCTTCCAAGGGCCAGTCGATGTTAAAAGTGGGCCACTCTACTTCACCGAAGGTTCAGAGGGTGCTGGGTTTCATCCAGATGCCATAATCTCTGGAAAAGCCCTCCTTGAATTTCTTAAGCATGCAGTTTAAGACAGTAGGTTTTTACTCTAATGAGCTCATACCCTTTGTTGGTGGCACCAGACAGACAAAGGAAAGGGGTTGCCTCATTTAAGGCCACTCAGATGACCACCTGTCTGAAGTTCTCTCATGAGATCTTCAGTTCATGTTAGCTAAGGTGCCTGGGCAGAGTTCAGGGTGGGCCATTATGCTGTATGATGTAGCCATGGAAAGAGTTTAGGGCCCATGCAGACTCCATAGCCCAAGCTGTGGGGTCACAGACTGGACTAACAGAGGCAAGCCTCTGTCATCCTCATTCACAAACACAATCGCTCAGAAGTTACACAGACCCTACCTCAGGAATTAACAGTAATAAGTCCACACCCTGAGTCAGTGGTACAAGACAAACAAAGGAAATGGATTGCCACTTCTGAGGCCACTCAGATGTCTGCCTGTCCATGTCTCTTGTGAGAACTTCAGCTCATCTTGGCTACGGTGCCCAGGCAGAGTTCAGGGTGGGTCATTATGCTGTATGATGTAGCCATGGAAAACAGGTTAGGGCCCACACAGGCTCCAGTCACAGACTGGAATAACAGATGCAAGCCTCTGTCATCCTCACTCACACACACAATTGTTCAGAGATTATGCAGTCCCTCCCACAGGATCTGCCCTACCCTGGGATCTCAAAATTCAAGACTTTGATTGGTGATCAGTCTTCCCTTACAGAGATAGGCCTGACTGAGGACTTGGCACCCAGGGCCTGACCTTTCCAGAGTCTTCTGGCACTGTTCAGCCCACCTCCCCAGTGAGTCAGAGCAGGGTGTGAGATTGCAGCCCATGGGAACCACCTCCAAAGGAGGTCCCATTAAGAGAATAGGCGGTGCTCACGTCATTCGCTCAGAAGTCACCATTGGATGCACCTGTCAGCCCCAAGCCAGAGACACAATGGGCCTGCTCAGTTGGGCTTTCCCATTCGGGGAACCAAATGTGGCAGATGAAACTTAGACAATGAAAAACCCTAGCAGCACTATGAGAGGTGGAGGACCAAATTTTTATTACCTGTGGGCCCAGAGGAGAGTCAAGTCTCCAAAAAATCTCAGTGCTCTCTCTTGGCTTTCAAAAGTTTATATAGGGACTCGAAGTAAGCAAATTCCTTTGCAAGCAGGCAGGTAGGGGTAACAAAAGCAAAAGGTGTGAGTTTAGTTTATCTTAGTAAAACAGAGGGCTATTAGGGAGGAAAAGAGTCATTATCTGTTTAAAGCTGCAAATTCCAATTGAAAGGGGCAGGCAGGGGGTGCTTATCTTCCTAAGGATGTGGATTCCAGGGAGAAAAGGGAGGAAGGGAGAAAGGGATGATGGGTGCTTATCTTCCTAAAGCTGTGGGTTTCTGCTGAGTGTGGTTTAGGCCTGGAGCACTTCCTTTATCAATAGAACTTCCCTATGATTCAGCAATCCTACTACTAGGAATATATACAGAAAGACTGAAAGCAAATATACTAACAGATATTTCCATGTCAATGTTCATAGTGGGATTACTGACAATTACTAAAATATGGAAAAAGATTACATGCCAGTCAACTGTTGAATGGATAAACAAATGTGATACATACATACTATGGAATACTTTTCAGGTGTAAGAAGAAATAATCAGGATGCATGTGACAACAAGGATGGAACTTGATGATATTATGTTGAGTGAAATAAGACAGAAACAAAAGGATGAATATTGTATGTTCTCACTGATATGGACTAAATATAATTAGTAAACTTAAGGAATTACACTACAGAGTATAGGTTAAGAGACAGAATGCTGGTTAAGAAGGAGATGATACTGAATGTATGTAGAATGTATAATAAGGTCAATTATAAATATGTTGTAATGGATAGAGTTGATATTAGCACATTATAATGACTATGATACACAGTGCTTATTTATAACCTGGGATTGTAGTTTAAAGATGTAGTCTAGGGAAGTTAATGTTAATTGAAAGATAGCATAAGGATAATCTAGGAGTTGCATAACAGTGATTTTGGTGATAGATGAGGACTGTGGTTAATACTATAAATACAAGAATGTTTTTCCACTACAAGATGTTAAGAATTTGGTGATAAATATGAAAACTACAGCTAATATAATTTATAGACTATAGTTACCAGTATTTTTGTAATAAATTTGTAGACATAGCAAAGAAGATACTATATCAATGCAAAGGTTAAAAAAATGGGTTTAGTTTTATGAGATATGAATATGATTAAACATTTTTCTTCAATTTCTTCATTAAGAAGGAGCCTTTAGGCATGACATTTAACCAATCTCTAATCATTTGTGTATCTTTTTTTTACAGGCTAAAAACAGTTTATTTCAAAGACTGTGGCAGAACAAACTAAAATTAGATCTTTCCCAACTCTGGACTTATAAAAGAACCTTCAACTATTATGAAGCACACAACTCAGTGTCCACATATTTCAGGAACCTGACAGATAGGCAGGTGGTAGGGCTTCACCTGGAAAACCAAGCATCTGAGCACCGAGAGGAAGGATAGGGCCATAGAGCAGGGCCGAGGCTGGGTACTAGATCTATGGGTGACCCCACCCATGGAGTTAACAGTGAGCAGAGATGGGAGGAAAACAACCCTTTAACCCTAAGCACCACCCCGGCTGTGTTCCATGTCCAGCCTGGCTTGGGCCATGGCCCAGTGGGAGTCCAAGCTTTAAGTCCAAGCATGGAGATGCAGGCACCAGGTCTGCCCCTTAGCTGGGGAGGAGGGGAGGCTGGAATCAGTAATGGTGCCTGCAGAATTGACCTCCCCTTTGCCTCCCTCACAGGTGAGAGTCACTCTGAGGAGCCCAGCACCCACCCGCCCTCCCTCCTGTCAAAGCTGGGGCCATTGGGACACAGCCCATTGTGTTCACTTGGCCTGTGAGAGGCAGGAAGGTCACTGACCACAGGAGGCCCTAGCCAAAGGCAACATCAGTGATCCCTTTGTCTTTGCAGTCAGCACAGTACTTGTTGTCCTTCTCCCTCAACAGCTAGAACAGAATGAGCTAGTGCTGTTCCTTCAGCTTATGTGCCTTCTCCCTTCAGGAGCTCCTCATCATCTCCATGGTGGGACGAGAAGCCCATGACAACTAAGGGGGTGACCAACTGAGGATAGGGCCAGGCAGAGTGAAGGCACTTGGCACCGCCATGGCTGCGGGAGTACTCAGCCAAAGAAGCAGTGGTGGAGGTGCCTGGAACAAGATGAGTGGCAGCGGCGGTGGTGGCAGCACTGATGTGTCCCACCTCCTGCCCCGCTGGCCCCGCATACATTGCTGGACCTGGAGGGAGAAGAGGGAATCATTTATGTATCTTTAACACTGGAGAAACAATTGACTTTGGTTTTAGGATTAAATAAGATTAAGTGACAAGGAATTTTTTTAGATTAATCCTTCCATAAATTCTTAAGCTGCCTTTTGTCTATTATATTTTTTCAAGTTGAGATAAAGTTAGAAAAAAATCAATGATGAAGTTAAGTAGCTCAAGTGTTTGAGGCCCTGTTTCCCATGTAGGAGGTCCTGGGTTCAATCCCTGGTACCTACTGAAAACAAAACAAATTAAAAAGCCAACTCTCATTGGGGAGCAGATGTAATTCAGGGGTTGAGTGCCTGCTTCCCATGTATGAGGTCCTGGGTTCAATCTCCTGTACCTCCTGAAAAAAGAAAATTCAATGATGGAGGGGTGATGTCATCAACACAGTGACAGAAGCTATACCCTGAAAAGCCTCACAGAGGAAAATGGAGGGGGAGGGTTGAACTGAAATGTTGCTAGACTGGAGAATCCCAGAAATGAAAAGTGTAACAAAAATGGGGCACTGAGTGAGGAAGAGAATTTAAACAAATCACAGGAGCTGGAGACAAATATCTGCACAAAAGCAAACAGAACAGATCAAGATTCCTGAGAAGGAGGAGAGGAAATAACCTGGCAAGTAATGGCAAGTTGTTATGTTTCAAGTTCTGGGGAAAGGAACATTTACAAGAGCTAGAAACTAAGTTAAGCTTCAGTTTGCTGATGTAGGGCTAACATGAAGGACTCCATCTAGGGCCTACTTAATTTATTTTTAACAATTTCCTCCAATTTGATCTAGTTCTCAGCCATTGAGGGTTGTGATAAAAATGTAAGGTGTTGAGCCCATTTTCGGTTACTGCCTAAGGTCTTGGAGTAGTACTTGCAAGTTATTTTCATATTGGGCTCATAGATGGTCATGATGTCAGTTTTCCCATGATCATCATTTTTATCTCATCCCAGACATAAAGAAAGCACTTGCTGGGCAAATGATCCCAGATATAAAGAAATCACAAGTGGCTGGGGACACACATTCAAAACTCTTGAGAGAAAACAGTATACCAGGAAGACTATAATGAGTACTAGAGTGGTAAAAAGCCCAATTGCCTATATCAGAGTTTACTCCTAAGCCCAAGACCCATGATTTGACCCAACTGAAATCAAAGAGATCAAATCAGGACCTTGAGGAAAGTCTTAACGTGTTTAAACCATGTGGTCTATTTAATTATTTCATGCAATTGTGTCTCAACTTCCCCAGAAGTGTGTACTCAGGTACAACAGTTTATGGCAATGGCAAAAATGTCTCCCTGTTTCAGCTAATAAGTAACAAGTTTGGCAATGCTATTGTCTAAAACAAGTTTAACTAATAAATCTAATGACTTGCCGTGCAGCTATAGTTCTAGCAGTAGATTCAGTAATTTTTCCTATTGTGATTAGTAAATTTATGATCCTGTTTTTATTTGTGTCAACCCCAAGCCAAGGTAGCAACAATCAGCCAAAAGAGGCAAACCCAGAATCAACTCCCTGAGTAACTACTGCCTTGCCTGAGACTACAGATTAAGGGGGTATTCCAGTGAGATGTTTCAGATTTATTATAAATTCCTAATGGACTGTGAGGAGACCAAGTGCACATTGCCCAGACATTTATCAGCTATTAAGGTAATTTACTGTCCAGGGAACTCTCTGACAAAATTTCCACAATAAAAATATTACCTGACAGAACACTGCAACTACAGTCAAGGTGATGTTGTTTATAAATTCATTACTAGGAATACTATCATTTGTCCCTGGCATCCAAGGTTCTGTGGTATTGAGAGTTCAAGTGAAGAGCTGACCAAAATTTATTTGTGTTGTGTATCATTTGCAGATCCAGTACCTTAAACCTGAAAGTGGGCAGGCATTGTTAAGGTAACTTGTAGTTTTGTGGTGGCATGTGGAATATTATAGTAAGTTTTCTAAACTCTTTTATGATATCTTTATAACTCTTTCAACTGGTTGTACCTATAGTGTGGTTGATACTGAGCAAAAGCATGTTCTTTCCTTACAATACATTTTTTTTTAAGATTTATTTATTTATTTATTTACCCCCACCCCTTGCTGCTTGTGTTTGCTGTGTCCACTTGCTGTGCACTTTTTCTGTGTCTGCTTATATCCCCCTTGCTGTGAGGTCTTGCTGCATCAGCCCACGACGCTGCACGGGTCGGCCCACCCTCACAAGGAGGCCCCGAGAAGCGAACCCGGGACCTACCATATGGTAAAAAGGAGCTCTATTGATTGAGCCACACCTGCTTCCCAATTACAATACATTTTAAAGACCAATTCCTGAGATACTGTGGTTCCAAGTGAGAAAGTTTATGAAGTAGGATAGCAAAGAGATCATTGGTCTAGCAATGGCCCAAAAATCTGCCTCTGTGATTGTGAGGAGTTTTAAGGTTTTTATCAATTCAAACAGAGGAATGTAGAGTGGTTATAATCACAGTAGTAAATATACACAGGTTGTTTTCAAATAACCACAAACAAATGTAAGTTTAGTGTAGAATAAACACCACAATTGTAAGTATACACAAGACTGAGACTAATTTTGAAATAACCACAAACAAATGTAAAGTCAGACTGGAATAACCACCACAATAATATACACAAGGGTCTGTTTCTAACAATCATAAAGAAAGGTGAGGTTGGCCTAGTCAGTTTCAGTAATTTCAGATGTTAGCTTTGGCTATTCTATAATATACTGATAAAATAAGTAAAAAGCATCTTTATAATGATTTAGTAATCTTAAACTTTTTCTTAATTCTTAATTTCTGGTTACAAGGTTACAGGTCCAAGAAAGCTTAAAATAGAGTAAAAAAGACCTTTGGTCTAGTATTCCTATTTGACATGAAACAAATGATACCATCTGATCCAAAGAAGCATTTGTAAAAAGGAAGAAATTTGTTTTTGGTAGAATTATGTGGTTCCTTGCATTGTGCATAGATCAGGGTTTATGGTGACAATTCCAACAGTCTGTAAGGTTACCTTCTTTTGAAATGTCCTTGAAAAAGCAGACAATGGCATTGTCTCTCCAGGCCACTGCAAGGACAGAGCATAGGGAAATATAAATATTTTATGTATTATAAGTATTAGTAAGATAAAGTCTATGTGAGGACTTTATGTTAGGACTTAATCTGTCACCTTGGGAATAAGAAGTCTACTATGTGACATTTTCTACTTCCTTTCCTGTCTCATTTGATTTTTAAGTCTCCATAATTAGTCCAGGAATCTGATGGAATTTTTTTTTTGGTTGAGTAATGTGGATCCATGGCTCAACACCCTGTAATTAAGTTGCATTATCAGAAGTTAGGAGAACTTGACAGGGTTCCTTTTAATGAGGATCTAGGGCTGTCTTTTGTCTGTGTCATTTCCAGTAGATGTATTATCCTGGTGACAGATTATGATTAATGGAGTGGTCTGTCATGTAGGACAAGAAAAGTGTCCTTTACTTTTTGAAGGTAATCTTTGACATAATGCATTGAGAATTTGCAAATTGGGTCATGTCATGGTGTGACAATAAGTGATCAGTTCTCAATTTATTCTCAGAGATAGGTCTGCTAGGAACAATTTCATATGGGGAGAATTTGAGCTTCCTAAAAGGAATGCTAGGAATAAACAGAGGGCCAAAGGTAAAATTTTGGGCAGGAAAGGCTAGGTTCTTCAGTTAATTTGGACAGTATTAATTTAAGTTTGTAATTACAGCTGTTTTACTAGTTGCTGTTTTTGCATGAAAATATGCAAGTGGATTTTTAAAAGTATTCAGGCTCAATCCTTCTTGTGTAAGACTTTATCTTGATGGTAACAGTAGATGGGAGGAAATTGGTAGAAAGGAGATAATTTACTCCTGGCATACCAGAAGAAGTGAGGAACACTCTTTGATTTCATAGCATGC
>JAQZBX010045577.1:0-21016 GCA_029593785.1 Cabassous unicinctus | reverse complement strand
GTGGGAGGTTGTGGGAGGTGTGGGAGGTGGGGCATATGGGAATCCCTATAAATTTTGTGAAACATTTATGTAATCTAAGTATCTTTTAAAAAATAAAAAAAAATTATTAAAAAAAAAAAAGAAATAGACACCATTCAGCAAAATGTTTTGGGTTTTGAAGAACCCAACTTACACTTCTATTGATCAAGCACAAAAGCATTCTCAATAAAGTTATTTCTGTTGGTCTTGTGCTCTTTCTTTGCAATCTCTGTCCCTAATCTATCTACCTACTCTTAAGAATAGCTACATTGGCTTGACTTACCCCAGTAAATGTGGTGGCTGCCCATACATAGTCCTGGACTGAGTCTTTGCCTCAAGAATAGACTAATAAACCCACTCCCAGTCATGAAGATCCCACCTAGGTTTTGAGCATCTGCTTGTGGCCAGGCCTGCCAACTCTGATTCCCTAGATTCAGAATTTTGCCAGTTCCTATAGACGGTTACCTCATACTGTCGATTTTCCTTTCAAAAACTCTGTACCTTCCTGTTGTTATTGCCCTTCTCCAGGTGCTCATCACTTTATGCAACATTATTATGACAGCATCTGTCTTGGACCTTGATTGGCCCTCCTTGTGCCCATTCAACTGTGGTTAAGGGGATTGGGACTCATTGTACAAAGTAGCTGCCAGAAACCATAGTTGTGGGTAAGATCCATGTACATTGAGAGAGAGGGATGTTGTTAACCAGACCAGCACTCCAAACAGTGTTCACTTAAAAAAATGAGCTGTTTTCACATCTTTAATAGATGTTCCTTCAGAAGTCTGTATAACATGTCCCTTTTCCCCTTCAGTGTCTTTTAGGTCTCTAACCAATAACCCCATTATCAGAGAGGTCTTCCCTGACCACCCTCGATAAAATAGTATACCACTCCCACTGCCACACTTGAGCCTTTTATTCTATTTTGTTTTTCTTTATATCCTTTAATAACATATTTACTTATTTGTTCCCTGATTTGGTCATTGCTGAATTTCCTGCACCTAGAACACTTCCAGGAATATGGCAGGAGCTCAAAACATTAGTACAGAATGAATCATCTTCTTGAGAACAAGATCTTGTCCTCTCCTTATGCCGCACATGGCTGACCAGCATGAGAACTGATTATGGTATGCTCCTTTGCTGAGGAGGGGGACGTCGGGAAATCCGTGCCAAGGTACAGACAAGCTTTCCGGAGCCAACATCCACCCGGAAAACCTAGTTGTGCAAATAGGGTTGTCCATTTCTTACATCTATCTTCTCTGTAATTGCTGCTGAGCTTGCGACCACCGGCTCCTAACCGAGTCCTGGACTTTGTTCCTGCCCTTCAGGATCTGTGGAAAGCTTCCCAGTGACCTGATAAACAAACTTCCAAGCACGTATGCTTTGAGAATAATATATCCCTCTCAGAGCCACACCACTGAAAGGTGTTCCTTCAACAACAAAAAGATTTATTGCTTTCTTCCCCCACAGAAAAACCACAAAAATATTTCCTTCTTGACTGGGGCAGTAAGTTCCAAGTTTCATTAAAGAACCAGCCAAACGCTTCCTCCTGACTTGTATGGGAAGAAGTTACAGATAAAGAGCATTTGAAACTCGACCTCTGCACACCTGCCTCCTCCCTGATTCCTTTCTAACAGATCTTGCTGTTTCTCCGGCGTGCAAGATGCAGGGCTGCCACAGTGGGGGCAGCAGACTTCCTCTGGCCCTGCTCCTTCTAGTGTCAATGATGGATGGCTCTTACTGATTTGTGCACCTGCCATCAACCAGGAATTGCATTTTACAAATTGTCTCAAACCTTAACCCCAAAGCTGGAAACAAATGTAACTTGAGGGCCTGCTGCCTGGACAGTCTCTATATCCATAACAGCAGAATCCATCTTTCTGTTCTTGTCACCAAGAATCACCTTCTTTTGGTATATTTGCAGGAAGAGAGTTGGTTTCTCACTTCCAGATCAGTCCCTGCTGCTCCTAAACGCCATGCTCAGCAGAGGCTGCAGCTTGCTGTGTGTGGGTCCTGGCTGGGTTGCCATCTTCCCTCGACATGACACATGGTGGCCTCAGAGAGGGGTGTAGTGCTCAGAATAATGACCCCCCCCCAAAGATGTCCACATTCAGGAACCTGTGACTATATTACCTTCAGTGGCAAAATGGACTGCAGATGTGATCAAGTTAAGGCCCCTGAGAAGGGGAGATTATCCTGGATTATCAAGTGGGCCCAATGTAATTACAAGGGTTCGTGAAAGGGAAATAGGGAGGCAGGAGAGTCAGAGTCAGAGAAGGTGATGTGACGATGGTAGCAGAAGTTGGGGTGATGCAGAGAAGGGACCACGAGTCAAGGAATGCAGGTGACCTCTAAAAGTTGGAAAAGGCAAGAAAGCAGATTTGCCCCTAGAGCGTCCAGAAGGAATGTGGAGCTGCCAACACCTTGGTTTTAGAACTTCTGACCTCCAGATCTGGAAGATAATAAATTTCTGTTGTTTTAAGCCACTGAGTTTGTGCTAATTCGTTACAGCAGCAACAGTAACTAGCATAAGGGCTGACACCTCTAACCCATATGTGCACCCCACTTTGTTGGAAGTCTGGGGATAACTAGAAGAGAAAAAAAGTTGGATGTCAAATATTACTGTTCCCAGAGCCAAAGGGAAGGAAAGGCCCTTAGTAGGGCTTGCAACAGTCAGCTATATAATGCTGGTTGCAGAGTAATTATTGTAGTATAATAATTAATAAGAATAATACCATCTTTATTACTAGGTGCCAGGGACTGTACAAAATGCTAACCTTGCATTAGCTCATTTAATCCTCATCTATGAGGTTGGGACATTATTATTCACGTTTTGCAGATGAGGAAATTGAGACTCTGAGGGGTTAAGAAAATTGCTGCAAGGTCAACCACTGGTAAGTAGCAGAGCCAGGACTCAAGCACGGGTTTGTCTGACAGTCAGACCTCGACCCTGACCCTGACCACTCCACTCCACTGCTGTGGTGAAAATAGCAAAGAAGGAAAGGAGGTAGAAGACAGATCGCATGAGCAAATCTGGCCACCATGAGAATTATAAATAGATGAGAAGAAACCTGAAAAATCTGAAATGCTAAAATAAATTAATTAATAAAAAAAAACCATTTTAAAAAATCACAGCTAATTAAGCAATGATAAGTCTGGAAATTTGGGGTTTAGGGTCAAGAGTGGAGTGGGGACTGGCGGCAGTATTTATTTTGAAAGTGTCAAGGACTGCCACCTCCATTTAGATGCCTTTTATAAATGAGAGTCTAAAATACTCTAAAGTGAATCCCAACATAGACTACAAGCCAAGAATCCTTGGCTTACAAAATAATGGGGGCTGCTTCTTCCCAAGTTACCATGCACAGAAGCAAAACTTGGCAGAATCTGAAACAAAGGATTTTGATCCCGTTCCCACCATTGCTTCCACAGAAGGAAGCAAAACAATCCACGGGTTATATCTAGCACCACTCCTGAGCACCCAGCGGCTGCTGGGGGCTGCTTGGAAGAGAATTCTACCCTGCTCCCTGCCCATGGAAATCAGCATCTCTGGTGGAAGCCCCAAAAGATCTAAGGACCTGAGTGGATTTTACTATCCCCACTATTTTCCTGCAGAGTTCTGTTTCTTGAGGAAAATTTCCACGTATCATCGAGCTGCTACTCTGACACCATTTTCATTGAGTAATTCCCAGTGATGTCACACCGCCAGGCACTAGGGAAAGCCCTGCTTTTATGGGTTGGCTCTTAATTTAGGAATTTTTATTTTCTGACTTCCCTCCCTTTTTTGCTGGACTCCACTGCTTTGGAGGCAAGATGCCTGAGTGGTGATGTGTTGCCTGCTTTTGAGAAAAGGAATTCCTGCTAGTTGAGAGGCAAGTGGTTGAGTGAAGGCAAAGTGTGTGTCCTGTAATAGTACATCTTAATTGGAGAGTTGGCAAGAGAGGAAGGATGTGTGGGTGTAGTGTGAGCTCCGTTGCAGCTGATGGGGTTCATCAAGCTGAGAAGACGGGCTGGGGACAGCCACGCCCCGGAGCCCCAGTCACGCCTCAATCACCTGGGGAGTCAAAGGCCTCCTCCCTGGCACCTGGGGAACCACCTCTAAGTTCACTTCCCCACCTCCCTCCCTCGCCCCTCGTCGGCCCTGTGCAGCGAGACCGCAAGGGGAGTTTGGCAAACCTCGCCTGTGAAAGCCTAATCCAAACAGCATGTCCGCTGAGCTCAGCGGGGTGACTCATGTGCAGTGATGTGTGAGGCCAGTGAGTGGAGATTAGCATCTGGCCCGCCAGCCAGCTTGCCCCGCACTTCCTTTGATCAACTCTGATAGTTTTTAATTCTGCAGAAGCAGCTTCCTGCCTGAGGCAAGCACCTCTCGGTGGAAGCTGGAGCCACGTCTACGCTGACCTACTTGTCAGAGGAGAGGCGGGCGTGTGCTGAAGGCACTGGGGCTGACATCCTGGGCGCGTGGCCACACAGAGCTGAGAGGGGAGCCTCTCTCCCCGAGGTGCCCAGGGTGACATCAGAAGCTTGCTCCTCAGCCAACACCAGCAAGGCCACGCGTGTCAGCAGCCGGGCTCGGACCTGATGCTGTCATTTGTTAGAAACCACTGGGTCATAGAAAGAAAAATGGGATTCTCTCTAGGGGATGTTTTTGTAAGCTGGGGCATCTCTCTAAGGATGGCGCCTGGCACAGAATGAACACTATCTGGGTTCTTCAGAAGTACTGTTTCACATCTGTTTTGCTCAAAATGGAACACATTCAGATTCTATTACTTCCTTAAACTGTTTTTTTTCCCTGCTGGGTTGGAATGTGTTTGCCTCTCCTTCTTCCGGATCCCCTCCATCACCACTGCCAAGCAGAGCACCTGAAACTGGCTCGCATTCTCTCTCTTTCCCTCTCCTCCCTGTCTTGCTCTCTCCCTCCTCTTTGTTCTCTCAGCAGAGCGGTGATTCGCAACCTTGGCTTCATGCTAGCACCACCTAGGAGGGAGGGCAGCTGTAAACAATCCCCGTGCCCAGGCTCCACTCCAGAACAATTCAGTCAGAATCTCTGGAGGGTAGGAGCAGTCATCCGGAGTATTTAAAGCTCCCCATTGTGCAGCCCAAGTTAGCAATCCTTGAGATTTAGGGTCCCATGGGGCCATCTGTGAACCCCAAGAGTAGCTCCTATCTCAAATGCTCTCCCCATCTGTCCTCCCTACCATTCAGTTGGAGGACCTTCTGGAAATTGGTGTGGGCTTTAACCAGGTTAAGGTAAGATGTTCTCTGGATGGGATGACTAGCCTGCATGCGGAGAAGAATCTGCTCATCTGATTAAAACTATTTACCATCCTACTGAGACTTGGCACAGAGAGTGAGCACAAGGGACTGAAAGACAGGGAAGCTGTAGGGACCAGTGCAGGCCACAGCACAGTGGACCAACCAGTGGCAATTCCTGGGAGGCAGGTCTGTGTGTGGGGTGAGGGCTGTGGGTAGGGTTGCCAGATAACATACAGGATGCCCAGTTAAATTTGAATTTGGTGACCTTGGTCAAGTTACTGATTTCTTTGTTGGTTTTGTTGCTTGTTACACCTTGCCTGCTTCTGAGAAAGCTCTGGCAGAGTTGAAAATAAATGTACAAATAGGTGTGGCAGTTAAAGTAAAGATAAAAGAGGAGATGAGAGACCATTTAGAGGAAGAGGAAGACCAGGAAACAGAGATAAGCTAATTTTGTAAATGGGTGCTAAATTTAAGTCTGGGCTTCCTGACAGTCGAAGCAAAAACGGTAACACAATCGTGTACATCACTCTTATAGTCTGAAAAAAGAAAGCAATATCAGCTCATGAGGAAATGCATTCTTTTTCCTGATACTGAATTCTAAGTGAAATTTATCACGTAAGTCCTAAAAGACAGAACTCTGAGAAACATAATGACCAATGTTTTCAATTGAGTTTTTAGAAGATATATAATACATATTAAAAAGTTTTTCATCTGACTATTATATTTACTCTGCAATGAAGTTGGAACTATGGTATTGAACCTTGGCTCAGTGAAGGCCTTTTTATAAGGACCTAAGCTAATGCATTATAAGTTTACTGTTTTCTGGCAATCTTATCAATAAAGGGGTGCTCAGCAGTTTTCAAGCGCCCAGGGGTTTTATGAAGCCTTCCTATGTGGCTCCCCTAGGAGCTTTTGACTGCTGTGAGGAAAAGATGGGGAAGGGGTAGAAGCTGGGTTTGTGTTGAGGGATAGAAGAGACGTGGCTAGGAAAAGCCCCGTTCTGCTTCCCACCCTGACCCCCTCTCCCTAAGCTGGTAGTTCACAGTTGGAATTACCCATCCTGTGCAGCGGGCTCCTCCCAGCCTCATCCCCAGGAAAGGCATAAAGGAAAACAGTGTGTCACCCTCCAGGGTAGGGTCCTTAGAATGGCTTAAGGGTCATCCTTTAAAGAATATAACACTTTGGGGTTAGTTTGCCTCTCTTCCCACGGAAGGGAACAATAATTAGATGGTTGGGGAAAAAAAGAAAAAAAGAATTGCCATCTTTGATTTTGTTTGGGGCTTTTTTTTTTTTTTTAATTGACTCCCTTATTGGGAGGGAGATTAAAATAAATAATAAATAAGCCACATATTTTTAAAACCCCCAATTGGACAACGTCATTGAGCGGAAGCTGTGGCCTGGGGTCATGAGGTTCAGGGGCGGTGGGTGGCTGATTAGCACACACAATCCTGTGCCCACTAGGCGTACCTGCTTCTCAAGTACCAGCCCTAGGGCTTGATGGTGAGCAGTAGCAAAACCAAGGTGAGCCATCCTATGTCAGTTTCCCTAGATTATAAAAGTCTAAGCAGTGGGTCTAGGATGAGAGGTCAAGGCCAAAGGTGAAAATCTCTGGCACAGTGTCTAGTTTGTTTTTAGATGGGGGCAGTTTGGGTTTTCTTCCTGCTAATATGAAAAGGATGGCTGGAGCAGACAGAGTTAATCCAGGTAGAGGTGGGAGAGGCTGCTTGAGCAGGAGGGGCTGCTCTATTTGCTCCCAGGGAACCTCCCCTTCCTCATTGAGGCTGGGAGAGGGCTCTTGTGGGACATTAGGCAGGGTCATTTTGGCTATCTGGCATCTGAACTCCCTCCCCATTTTATGAATCTTGGTGGCCTAAGAAAGCTCTCTTCCAGCCTCCTTTGCAGATAGGACATGGACATGTAACTAAGACTAGGTCAATGAGTTGCACCTGCTCCAGACAGACTCAGAAGTTATTGGCACCAACAAAACAGCGATAGTGGAGAAGCCTTTCTGGGGGGAGGCTGCAGGAGCAATGACAATATCTGGGCTCTTGGGGTAGCAGAGCTCATGGTGGTATCCAGTGTCCAAGGCTGAAGACGGTGGCTGAAAACTGTGGTCCAGCATGGGGCAGTGGCAACTGTAGTATCCTCATCTCACCCTTCTATGCTGTGATTTTGGCTGTGACCTTGGCTGCGGTCTGGAGGTTCAGGTTCCTGTGTTTTCTGAGCCTGTTTCTCTAGCTTTCCCAGTGATTATATGAGTTACCTGATAACCTTTCAACAAATTCCTTTTCTACTTAAATCAGTCAAGATTGGTTTCTGTTGCTTGCAACTGAGAACCCTGGCACTGTTCAACTACAACTGGCTTTATGTGAATCGTTTGCAGATGCTTTTTTTTTTTTTCTTCACTGCCTGCATTCTTCATGCCTCTGCCCTCCTGGCAATTCCACAAGTAATCCAGAAAAGGAGGAGTGAGCATGCAGAGAATTTGACCACAGCTGGGAAGCGAGCCAAGAGAACTCTAAAGAACTTGAATATTAGGTCCCTTACTTTGTTAGGCAGGTTAGATGCAGGATTAATGGGACAGAAGGCTGTGGACTGCCCATCGTGTGTTTTTTCCCTTTAACTTGGTTATACAGTGATTATTCACAGCACTTAAAGATCCCTGACCGTGTGGACTGAGTCTTCCTTATTCTCCCCAGCATCTAGGCCATCCTAGGAACTCAGTAAATAGCAGTAAAGGGAGGACGATTGATGTTTGAGAAAGAAAATTCAGGGAAGAGAGGCTTAACATATCCTTTGTCTCTTTAAAAAAAGAATGGTCTCGACTCTCTGAGAGCTAAAGATTAAGTCCTATGAGTGGAGCCAACACTGCAGGCATTTGGTGGTGTTGATTGAAGCGCAAGAGCCTGAAGCTTTAGCCATCAGACAGTCAGGGGCAGGGAATGACAAACTCCCAGGCAGACAGAGCTGGACTTGGGTCTAGTCCAGACAGAATGCCCGTCCACTTCTTCTTGGAAGTGGGCCCCAAGGCCGCCTGCAAGCTGAATCGAGATGGCGCTCCAAAAAACAGTTTGAATCACTTTCAAATGCCTTGGCAGTACTTGGTTGAGACCCCAGAACTGTGTGTATGTGGGAGGTCAATTTGAGCCTAGAAAATAAGGGCCGGGTTTCCAAGATTTCTCCATCAGCTACCTTCACTATTAAAAAAACTTCAATGCATCTCTTGTCGTTAGCCTGGTTTTGTGTAACACTATTATTTGCATGTGGATCCACAAAGAGCGTTTGCTACAAACTGACGCAGGCTCTAATACTTGTTTGTGAGATTAACCATTGATACTTTACCTTAAGCTAGTCTCTTAACTAACTTTTCTGAGCTTTAATTTCCCAATTTTAAAATCCCAGGGAGAGGATGCAGCTCATGCGGTTGTGCTCCCACGTCCCACATGGGAGGTCCCAGGTTCAGTTCCCAGTGCCTCCTGAAAAAACAAAAACAAACAACAAACAAAACAAAAAACAAGAAAAAAAAGAAACCACAAAACCAAAATCCCTGGTTTTAAAATGGGTCTGGACTATTGCCCTCACCAATTTCCTATCGAAAATGCTTTGTTTCCATTATTCCCGCTAAGGACAAGAATCGTGCATTCTTCTTCAATATGTCCTTCAGTAGAAGTGCAGAGCTGGACACAGTAGGGCACAGACAGCTTTCAGTTTGGCCTTGTGCCAGAAAAGACTAGGCTAGATTCCCCTGGGTATGTTCTCTAGCCAGGATGAAGTTAAAAGGGGGAGAGTGCTTGCATCCTTTGACCTGTAACTACTGTCTGTAGCCAGCTACGGTATACCTTTAGTGCCTAGGTTTGCTGCTGGAGCTGTATTTGCAAGGAACCTACTTCTAGCACAGGCTTATTTTTAATTTCACATGTAACACTAGAAGATAGTTAAGTGTAACACTTTCCATACTGCCTAGAGCTAATGGAGGAGGGAATTGTGAGTTATCATGTGTATATATATTAAACCTGTGTTGTACAACTTGGTTTTGTTTTTTTTTAAAGATTTATTTATTTCTCCCCCCACCCCCCTGGTCTTCTCTCTGTGTCCATTCACTGTGTGTTCTGTGCCTGCTTGTCTTCTCTTTAGGCAGCACTGGGAACCAATCCCGGGACCTTCTGGAGTGGGAGAGAGGTGCTCAACCTCTTGTGCCACCTCAGCTCCCTGGTCTGCTGTGTCTCTCATTGTCTCTTCTCTGTGTCTCTTTTTGTTGCATTCATCTTGCTGTGCCAGCTCTCTTCTCAGGCCAGCATTCCTGCACAGGTCAGCACTCTGCGTGGGCCAGCTCTCCGCTTGGGCCAACTTGCCTTCACTAGGAGGCCCCGGGAATTGAACCCTGGGCCTCCTATATAGTAGACGGGAGCCCAATCACTTGAACCACATCTGCTTCCCTCCAACTTGGTTTTAACACCAGGAATCTATGGCAACTGTTTTTTGTTCTGTGAGGATGCTGAGACTCTTTCAGTTCTGGGCTTAGATTGATAAGCAGATTTGAAGGTCACAAGTGACAGCAGACAGGATGGTCATCTTATTTCCTCTGCTTCCTCCCTAGGGAGAGGTGATAGAACTCCAGAGAAAAGAGAGATGGAAATGAAAACAAGTAAATCCCAGCAGGGGGACTGGCAACAGACGTGGAGGCTCAGCTGCCAGCAAGTATCTGATGCCTGGCATTGCTCCAAGAGGAGCCAAGTCTTCCCAAACCCAGACGCCCTAACATGATTGCAGAAGCCACACCCACCAGCCCAGAGACTGCCAGCACTGCTGCAGAACCAGGGAGGCACCTTGGGAAGCTGCCCACGTTTCTGGAGGTTCCTCTGTAAAAGCTGCCTTTCTCCCTGGTGGATGCTTGAACCCCAGCATGGGGGTGGATGGAGACCGGAGCTGCCACACAGAGTTGAAAATCTATTTT
This sequence comes from Cabassous unicinctus, assembly GCA_029593785.1. Classification (NCBI taxonomy): domain Eukaryota; kingdom Metazoa; phylum Chordata; class Mammalia; order Cingulata; family Chlamyphoridae; genus Cabassous; species Cabassous unicinctus. The sequence continues at coordinate 10,794 of JAQZBX010045577.1, read as the reverse complement.
TTTAAAGGATAAGTCAGTTTTGGAAAATTTGTTCTCAATGTTTTTCTGGGGCTAATAGCCAATTCTTTCTCCCACTGGCGGAAGGCAGGGCTGGCTGAGCAAGTACAGAGAGGCTCTCAGAGCGCTTTGATGTCAACAGAGGTAGGCAGGGCCGGCCCTGGTGGAACTGTGAAGTCAGCAGAGTTATCTCCGGCACTCCTCCCTTCCCCCTTGCTTCCCCTTTCTCCACCCATTTCCCCCCTCTCAGCTTCCAGCTTCTCATTTCCCAGGGGACCCTGTAACACATGAAAACCCGCCGTTACAAGATATGCGGGGGCCAGCTCACGGCTCCAGTATCAAAGTCTGCTTTTTTTTCCCCCCAAGTCTAAAACAAACAAAGGCGCGCATTCCATACATTTCCTAAGAAAATAGAGTGAATACAGAAACCCGGCTCTTTGTGCTCTCTTAGTTAAAACCCAAGAGTTTGGAGCCTTAAGTTTGAAACTATCCTCCTGCCTCCTGGGATTTTAAAAAGATTCAAAAGTGCCTCAAACCAATACAGCTGCTTAGTTTATGGCTCAAATTTAAACCACAAAATATAAAATGATAAATCACTGCTGGAATCTCTTCCAGGAAAGACTATGTTGTCAAGATTAAGTTACAACCTCATGGACGTATGAGTGAGTCTAGCTGCTGAGTAACTCACATTCATTTTCCTGCTGGAGATGTTTTTCCTTCATGAACTTTCACTGTTTCTGAATACTTTAAACAAAGAAAATGGCTGAAGGCAGGAAAACCACAGGGGACTTCTTAACTCATGGAGCTATGAGCCTTGTTATATAATGGCTGCTTTCGTTTTGTGAAAACCAATAGAAGTTTAAGAAATATCTCTGTTCTTGACCACTTATTGCCAGAGAACAGTGAGAAATGTCTTCCCGTGGGCAGCTCCACTCACTCCGAACACTAGTTGGAACGTGTAGTGTGTAGTAAATCAAAGCTGGTTTGAGGAATTTGGGTCTTGAAATATCTGTTCAGTGAATTGGGCTGGATTGCAACATGAATTACTGTATTCTGTTACTATGAAAATCAATTCTCTGGAATTTTCTTACAGGGTCTGGTCTAGCGTGAGATAAGTGTGACGAGTTTTAGGCCACATGCTTGCTTTCCTGTAATGATCAGAGCTTTGGGAGGAGGAAGGAGGGGAGATGAAACACTTGCTCAAGGCAGATAGCTTGCTTCGCTGCAGGGGTCCATCACACTGACCTCATTTTGATGACCTGGAGCTGCAGGAAGAGGCTCTATTGTCCATGGTGTTTCTGAGCACAGTGATTCAGTTAGGACTGGGACCGGGTTTCTCCAAGGTCGCTTGGCCCTTGAGGACCAGAAGGCCGTGAGTCATAATCACTTTAGCATTTATTCCTAAATTCGCTTCCTGTTCATCTGACGCCTCAGACCCTCCAGGCGCTCCCGTCCCTGGGGTACTCCGTACCAGGGTGGCAGCTTCTGTTTTCTGATGTCATTTCACGATATCGCCCACCCTGGCCTCCGCGGGCCCCACCACGGCTACTCTTGTCGCTGCTTTTCCTGAAGTCAGCCCTGCTGTCATTACTGCTGCTTTTTCTGGGTTACTTCAAGTTGTGGAGAGAGCTGTTTTCCTGTGATTATAGCTCTTTCTTCCAATTTTGACTAGTCTGGCGTCTCTGTGATTATAGCTCATTAGGCCTCCTGAGTCAGAGGGCACTTTTTTATTTAACGCTGCCTTGTTTTAATTTTTTAAAATAAGTTTATTTTTGCAGAGAAGTATAAATAAGAAAACAATCATGATCATTAATTCCACCGTCCAGATAACCCCTGATGAAATTTTTTGACATAAAAGGAATACATGTACAGAGGGGAAGAAAATTAAAACAGAGTAACAGGCATAAAAGGAAAGATGAAAGCTCTATTTTCTGTCCCCCAGTCCCTCCCCAAAAGAAAACCACAAACACCATTCCTATTTTTTCTGTATCCCTGTACTATATATTTATTAACAATTTTTACATGAAAAAGAATTTCTTATACTTATTCTGCATCTTGCTTTTTACACCTAAAATGCCATCTCAGAGAATCTCTGACTTCTGCACAGAAAACACACCCCTACTTTTAATGTGTGCAGTCTTTATTAGAAGAGACTGTGTCTTCCAAGTGAAGGACACTCAATTAATGCAACCCATGGCACCTTTCTGTCCTTTCACTTTCTCCACTCCTGGGATGTAGAGTGACTTCTATGATTAACAAGTCTGGAAGAATAATCTAGACATGCTAGGTTCAACTCTGTGCTTTCCTTTTTAGGACCGAGTTGTCTGTAGGGAGGGGGTCTTCTGCTCTCCCAGAGGTGGGCGGAACTGGACGAATGTGTGCTCAAATCTGGGTTTCAATTTTAGAAAGCCTATTTGTCTCCTAAGGTAATGTAGCCTATGACACAGCATCCAACTTACCTTTTACAGGCGTGTTTAGACCTCCACATGCCACTCCTCTGTTTTACTCCTCAGATTGCTCAGAATCAGCAGGGAAGAAGACTGCTTTTTGATTGGGACCTCTAAGGGTTTGTAAATGTTGCTCCTTGTTTGGATGCACCAAAGTTTATTTAACCAGGTAGGTAGTTTCCAGGTTGTTGCTTGAACAAACCACACCTCAGTGAACACCTTTATACATATACTTTTCGGGTGTATTAGTTGCAAGCACATCAATGGCTAAATTCCTGGCGGTAGAATTGCTGGGTCAAAGTGTCCCAAATAAAGATGGTAGAAAAAGCTTACCCCCATTCTTAGTGGGAGTTGGGAAGAGATGCCTGGATAATAAATAATAACAATGGCAATAATTAACATACAGTGTGCCATGTTCGGTGCTAAGCATTTGTGTGTATTAATGTTTTTTAATCCTCCTAACAATGACTCATGAGACAGTGATTATTGTTATCTCTATTTTACAGATAAGGAAACTGAGATCGAAATTGTTAAATAACTAGCCCAAGGTCACACAGCCAGTAGCTAGTAGAGATGGAATTAAGTCCATGTGTGTGTGATTCCAGAGCCTGGGCTTCTAAGACCTCACTGAAGGGCATAAGGTAGTAGCCTGCTCTAGCATTTGAAAACGGGTGAGGACCATTGGTTCAGGGCTCCGCTCACACATGTGTACATGTATGGCCTAGTCATTAAGAGCACAGATGCTGGAGCCAGACTGTCTGAGTTCAAATCCCAGCTCTGCTTCTTAGCATTTGTGTGAGCGTATGTTAATTTCCTCATCTAGAAAATGGAAATTTTTAAAGAGGATTAAGTTAATATTTGTAAAGCACTAAGAACACTGCCTGGCCGGGAGTAAGTTCCTCATAAGTGTTTTTTTGGAGTAAAATAAAATCATTTCTTTTACCATTTTTTTAATCCCCAAAGTAATGTATAAATTCATATCTGTATTGTGCTAAACAATTCAAACAATTTAGAAGTGTATATAATAAAAAGTGAAAGTCCCTTTTCACCTTAACCATCTGCCCCACTTCCCCCCCACTCAATCCCACTCTCTTCCTCAGAGGTTAATGCTTTGTGTTGTTTGTACTTCCAGACTTTTTAAAACATGTATTTACCTTTTGTGAGTTGAATTGTATCCCCTAAAAGACGTGTTCAAGTCCTGGCCCCCTGTCCTGTGAATGTGACCTTATTTGGAAATAGGGTCTTTGAGGCTGTTGTTGGTTAAGATGAGGCCAGGCTGGATTAGGATGGGCCCTAGTACAATACGACTGGCGTCCTTACGGGAAGAATTGGATCCAGATGCAGGAGGGGAGAATGCCATGTGAGGAGGAGACACCCAGAGAAGAAGGCCGTGCAGTGACCAACGCAGAGACTGAAGCCCCAGGACTCCCGGCAAACCACCATATGCCAGGAAGAGGCAAGGAGGGCTTCTCCTCTACCGGTTCCTGGCTTCTGGCCTCCAGAAGTGGGAGGCAATAAAGTTCTGTTGTTTTAAGCCGCCCAGTTTGTGATACTTGGTTATGACAGCCCCAGCAAACTAAGTTACTATCTATATATTGCGTAGTTGTATTTGTACGCAGATGGGATTATGCCACTGGGGGAGTAGCTTAGCACAGTCATTAATAAAGGGACACTAGAGGAAAACTGTCTGAATCCAAATCTCAGCTCATCTCCTTACCAGCCAAATGACCTTAGATAAGTTACCTAACCTCTCTAAGTCTGTTTTCTCATCGGTTTCTACAAAGGGGAAATTATTAGTACCTTCCCATTATGAGGTTAGATAAATTAATACATATTAATACATATAAAGCTCGAAAAATAGGGCCTAACGTGTAGAAAATACTCAGTAAATATTCGTTTTTATCTTTATTCCTACATATGCTGCTCTAGGACTTGCGTTCTTCCTTAACACTGTATCTTAGGGATTTTTCTACAGCAGTATAGATAAGTATACCTTACTTCACAAGCTGCTGCGTGCTGATCAGAGTACAACCACACTGTAGCTTATTTAGAGATGCCCCAGTTTGGGTTGTTTCTAGCATCTGTACCCTTTCTCCTTGGAGCCTATCAGCATCATCTTCATTGCCATCAGTATGTTCCACTTCATTTATTTAGCAAACACATATTCAATTACGACATGTCAGACAGTGTCCTAACCACCTTACAAAGATAAATTCATGTAATTCATAATGACCCTGACCCATGGGGAAGGGGCTATTTAATCCCCATACTACAGATGGAGAAACTGAGGCATAGAAAGGTTAAGTAACTTGCCCAAGATTACATGGCCAGGGAGGGGAGGGCTGGGATTGCAACCCAGTCTGGCTCCTGAGTACCTATTCTTAACCACCACACTGCACCTCTCTACCCTGTTCTCAAATCTGTAACCTGCACTTCAGTAAGACCCTGAACCTCATCTTACATTTTACACCAGTGCTGGGGACGGGAATTCAGCCTCTTTGGAACATACGTAGGAATACACAAGTAATCCAAAGGGCAACATGATTGCTTAATCAACTTAACTCTTTAAACTCCCAAGAGTGAGCCTCTCCTAGGACTGTTCCTGAGAATCGGCAGTCAACGTTGAGAAAGCCCTTCAGTGATACCAGAAAACCAGTGTTTGCCTGCGGAGGCCCAGGGATTGGGTTCTCAATTCTGCCTCTCCCTGCCACGCTGGCCCGCTGAGCAAACTCACGATTGCAGGTCAGCAGACAGCCTTAAAATAAACACGTTTGCGTGGTGCCCGGTTATGGAGCAGTGCATATCCAATTAGGTAGTGCAACACTCATGCAAATAATGTTTCCTTTTTCTGATTTCTGCCACGTATGAGACTTTCACAACTGACTTGGCCAACTCAAATTCCTAAAATGCTAATGTTCAGAAAGTCTGGTCAAAGGTTTATGAGTAAAACATGAAACCCTTTCTCCTATGTCCATCCCCCATCACTATGCCCATCCCTACCCTCAAGCTACTGTTAGTTTCTGGACATGTGTACTAAATGCCTTTTTCTTTAAAGATATGGATGAAATATTTCTTTTGGACTATGTCCAGGCAATCTGACAAATCTACACTTGACATTAGCCATGGAGAGGCATACTTTAAAAATCAGAGGAACAATAAAATAAAATAAAATCAGGGCAGATTATGGTAGGTTATTATTTCTACCCTCTGTAGAAATCAAGCTATCTTTCCAAATGAAAGAATTTTATGGGACTGATTTTTTTTCTTTGTTAATGAAAAAATATGCATACATTCACATGTAATTTAGTGTTCTGGAAGTTCTTATATTAATGACAAGTGTTCATTTCAAAGGTTACCGCATATTCTAACATACTAAAACCTGTGTTTTTCCTTCTATAAATAAACTTCTATGTCTGGGTCATGCCCTTATAGAAAGCAAGTACTTAAGGCCAATCTTCTTCCCATCCCAAAACTTAAGGCTTTGGCTCAAGGAGCTTCCTGTCCCATTCCAGCTGTGACATGTTAAAAGTAGATGTGGCAATTGCAGATAACTTGCTATAATCTCTGAGCCTCTGCTATGGCTCTAGCCCTCAACATTTTTGGAGAGAGGGTGGGAGATAGCGGAGAAAGTGGGGAGCTCTGATGGGAAGAGGAAATGGCGCATACTCTGGGACTCCTTTCTTCTCCTTTACATTTCACACCAGCCATGGGGACAGACTGCCTTTCCCACATATGTCCAGTCCAACTCATCTCTCAGGGAGGTAGTTGAGCATGAATTAGGGAGATGGAATTCCAATGCCTAGAGTGGCTTCTTATTTCTCTCCCTAACACACACACTTAATGAATTATAAAGATAAAGCTCCTTTCAGGCAATTTGAAAATTATTTTTTTAAAGGATAAAGTCACCATTTTGCACCATATCCTACCCACTTTCATGTCCCCTTTCTTCCATCTCTGCTCCCATCCTGTGAGGCATTGTAGGATAAGAGATATGAGTAGTTAAATCTCTGGAATGAGACTGCCTACTTCATTTCCTAGCTTTACCACTTTCCGACTTTGTGACTCTGGGCAAATTTAACTATTCTCTGTCTTAATTTCCTCATCCATATAGTTATGGTAGCACTGCATAGAATTCTTCTGAAGTTTAAATAAGTTATTAAGTGCTCAGTATAGTGCCTGGCACATAATGAGCCCTCATTTATTGCTCGTTGCTATTATGTATCCGAAACTGCATTCCAATTTTCCTGAATTATTTTTGTTTTGTTTTGTTTTGTTTTAAGCAGGTTTAATTTAAAAATTATGAGCATGATAATATTAAATTGTATAATATACAATCTATGCCAAAGTTTACCTTAAATACATATAATGGGGGATGGATGTGGCTCAAATGGTTGGGCGTCTGTCTCCCATATGGAGGGACCTGGGTTCGATCCCTGGGACCTCCCGGTAAAAAAAAAATAATAATAAATAAATAAATACATATAACCAGTAAAACCTGGTGTGATTTCAGATGAGTGGAATACACCAGAAAGTTTGTGCTTTGGGGTGAGCTGAGACATTGGATGTATATCACCGCTTGAGTCACAGTACTGGGAGCACTTTATTCCACCGTTGCTAAATCTTGCAGACTGTGGCCTTTTGTCTCTTGGCTTTATAGCTTAGATGCAGGAACTCTATTTTTCTCTTCTTTGCTTCACTTTTATTTTTCTGTTTCTTCAGCTTTTTCTTGGCAGCAATATCAGGATTAGTTACAAACTCCAAAGGTTTCCTCTTTTTCCGGAGTGCCCTTTTCTCGTTAGACTGTTTCTACACAGAGGCAAAGGCTAATGAGAAGCTCTTGAGCCCAATCAGCTCTCTGAGTAATTCTGATTTCCTGGGATAGATTCCTCAGCAAAGGGTCTTGCTGGGAATAGGTGCTCTTCAGTTCTTGAAACAAAGGAGCTCTGATCATTGGGAGATAAGGCTTTATCTTGTCCATTCCAAGATCCTTTGCTATGGCTCCAAGAAATTTAAGGATGCATGTTCTCTTTAACGGGTTTCGAGGTGAATAAGAAGCTTCCAGTTTTGCTCTCTGGGACAACTTTTGGACCAACCACGGCAGCGTGGCTGGCTTGCGGGGCTCTTCCTTTGCCTCTTCGTTCTTGTCTTGGCCAGACTCCACCTTTTCATCTGCATGGGCCTCGTGTTCTAGTTCCTCTTTAGCCACACCATCTCCTAAAGCTTCTTGCTTTTCCATCTCTTCTTCTGTCTCATCTTGCTTATCCTCAGAATCAGGTACCAGTAAATATTCTAAGGATGGAAGCTGGACTTTGTCCTCAAGAACAAATCTTTTTATATTCTTGACAATCCAAAGGAAATAGCAATCACTTGTTCTAAGGCAAGCCTTGAATTGGTGGAGTTATATAAATACAGATGTCTTAAATAGGGATGCTGAAGTTTCTGTTTAATAACATAAAGAGCCATTTTTACTGGGGGCATGTTACTGAAATGTCTCTTTTCCACTGTTGATAGTCAAAAAAATAAGAGTACTAGGAGGAGACTCCCACTAGGGAGGGTGGGGCAAGCCCCAGCAACACAGAGGCAGACTGAGAGCTAAGGAGAGGAATCGCCCACTGGGGAGCCCCTGGAAGAGCCTTGCAGGAGGAACTTTAGGAGCAGTGATAAGATTTCTTTTTTCTGCACCGTAATTCCCATATGTAATCCTCAAGTCTTCGTAAAGTTTGTTAAAATTGCAGCTTTTGTCGGCTGCATCTTGAGAAATAGAAAGGAGGTTTTCATATGTTAAGGTGAGGTAGATGATAGAGAGTGACAGCCATCTGGAAAAATCATCATGAGATGACTAGAGGTGACTGGGAAGAATCCCAGAGCTGGGGTGCTGAGTGGGAGGTGACCAGTGGGAACCAGGATGGATTGGGAATATGTGAACACTTGCTGGAGAGTTGCGGAAACACCTGAAAAGAGGACTGGATTTCTGATAGTTGTACACATGGACAGTAGATACTAGGTAAATGAAAGGAATGGGCAATCCAGGAAGCCTGGGTAGCATGTAGAATCTCTCTCTGAAAATGTGTATGTGTGTGTGTAGAATATATATCAACATTAGAGTCATAGTACATATACAGTTTTGTTTTTTGGTTTTTGTGCTTTTTTTTTTATTTTTTTTTGAGGTACCCGGGACCAGGGATTGAACCCCAGGGACTTCGTATGTGGGAAGCTGGCGTTCAACCACTGAGCCACATCGGCTCCCCTGAGCTGGTTTTTTTCATTTGTTTTGCTTGTTGCTAGTTTTTGTTTTTTCTAGGAGGCACTGGGAACTGAACACAGGACCTCCCATGTGGGAAGCAGGCGCTCAACCACTTGAGCCACATCCGCTCCCCTATACATAGTTTTTAATCCTAGCTTTTCACTAACTTTTATATCATGAGCTTTCTTAATATCTTTAAATATTGTTCAAGAATATAATGAATAATAGCCTCATTGTAACCTATTATATGATTATGCTCTAATTTATTTAACCAATTCCAGTTATCAGACATTTACGTTTTTTCCAGTTATTCACTTTTGTAAATAATACTGCAGTAAACATGCTAACATATTATTCTTTGCATATTAAACATAATTTCTCAAGATAAGTTCTCAAAAGCATATTTTCTGTGTCAAATGGTATGAACGGTTTTAAGGCTTTTGATATATTTTGACAATTTGCCCTCCAGAAAGATCATACCCAGAAGGTCTCCACGCTGGGCCCCCAGCATTGTAGGGATGTCCCTTTCACCACATCTTCACAGGGTAGCTTGCACATTTTTTGGGGGGGTGAGTTATGCTCATTTAAAAAGGCTGACCATGAGACACAGGAAAACTTTGCTTAGTTGCAATGGGGTTTCACCAAGTTAATATGCCTCAATTTCTATGTCAAAAGAACTTCCTTTCTTGACTTTCGTAAGAGTCTTTCTTTAGCAGTTTCGGCAATGGGGGAACATCAGTATTCCTTAAAGCAGGTGTTCTTAACCTTTTTTGTTCCACGGACCTCTTTGCCAGTCAGGTGAAAACCACGGACCCCTTACTAAGTCCACACTATACTGTATGTTATGTAATAAATATATCACACACGCACCAACACGTCCCCACAAGAATAATGGTTTTTGAATTTCAATTCAAGCCCCCTGGTTAAGAACCTCTTGCTTTAAAGAGAACACTCCAGCTACCATCTGAGGGAGCTTGTTCTTAATTCTCTCCTTTCTACTTTGAAGGCAAGGTGAAATAATCCATCCTCTGGCCACATGTCTGAGGGAAAAATTTCTCTCCAACTCTCTCAAATTTACCCCCACAAGTGGGTATCCTGGTTCTAGACAATTGCCTACTAGGTCATACACGACATACTTTCAGTGACTATAAACTTCTGTTAAATGGCAATGGAATGGGAGTGCAGAAGCACTGCTCTTTCCACTTGTTTCTAATTTATAAAGAATAAATGTCTTCATGGGGAATATCCGATGGGAAGATGTGACAAGGACAGGAGATTTATAGGACCAGACCAATTTTCCTGCTGTTGTGCACTGGAACTTAAAGGGTTTGAGGGCTAACTGGATGCCACAGCCACAAGACGAATGTTATAAGTGGTGTGCTTACGCCAGCCAGCCTGGCTCTCCCTGAAGTCCGTGCCTCTGTCTGAAGATAACCATAAGCTGGTCAGAGAGCCCTCAGCACCTGAGGTGGGCGGGAATGTGTAGGGCACAGGCCACTCTGAAACATCTACCCTGTCACTGACCCTGCTCCCAAATGGGGAAATGTGGTCAGGGAAGGAAGGCTCAATGCAAGCTGCTCAATTAGCATGTTTTAAGGGAAGCAGTTTTTCACTGATTTTATTAATTCATGGCAGGTAGTTCTCTTAGAGAATGCTGGACATGTGCAGTTTAAACACTTGGCATCATAAATCCTCCATAGAGCAGATATGAAACCTAAGCAAGAAATTTAGTGGCATCTCCTGGGTCATAATTAAGTCACAAAAGAACCTGGACTAATGCTGTGGATTTCCTTTTATTTGTTTTTAATAACACTGTTTCTGACTACCAAAGTGATGTACATGCATTGTAGAAATAGAAAAATGTACAAAAGAATATGACAAAAATCACCCATAATCACATCACCCAGAGATAACCACTATTAACATTTTGTACATATTTGTTTTAACTCTCGTCCATAGGTCTAGAGATACACAATCCCCTCTTTTGCAATCCTGAGATCATACTAATATATTATTTTTTAATTTCCTTTTTTCACTTAATAAAACATTAACATTTTCCCACATCATTAAATGTTCTTTTACAATATGACTTTTATAGATGCCTAG
>JAQZBX010045576.1:0-21007 GCA_029593785.1 Cabassous unicinctus | reverse complement strand
CCCCAATCTATCATGAATTGAAAAATTGTTTTTGGAAATTCATTCATTCATTTGTGGAAGGAATATTCAGTCCAGCTCTTCTGCAGACACTGACTAGGCAATGGGAATAATGTGCTGAAAACCAAAGTTACCTGCAATCTGATGGTGGAGAAGATAATAAACAAATAAATCATACCATTTAATATGTCACACGGTGAAAACTGCTAAAATGGAATAAAAGCAGGTAAAATTGAGAGCTTCAGAATGTGCACATAGTGTTCAGACAATGTCAACAGAAGGGGAAACATTTGAAGTAAGACCTCAATGCAGAAGGCAGGAGTCACAAGGGTAAGAGATATTTATGATCAGCAGAGGGTATGTCCAGGGCAAGGGCCCTAAGGAAGTGGTTTTGCTGGATGTTCAATGTCAAGAATAAGGCAGAGTTGAAGGGAATGAGTAAAAAAGAAAGAGATGAGAGATGATGTCAGAGAAGTTCAATAACAAGGTGGCCCCCCGTTGATGAAATTTCAAGGAATAAGGAGTCCCTTATCTACATGTACTTCATACACTTTATTTTTTTTAAAGATTTATTTATTTATTTATCCCCCCCTTGCTGCTTGTGTTTTACTGTGTCAATTCGCTGTTTGTTTCTTCTGTGTCTGCTTATCTCCCCCTTGCTGTGAGGCCCTGCTGCATCAGCCCACCGCGCCACGTGGGGCCGGCCTGCTCTCACAAGGAGGCCCCAGGAAGTGAACCTGGGGCCTCCTGCATGGTAAACGGGGGCTCTATTGATTGAGCCACACCCGCTTCCTGCTGTGAGGTCTTGCTGCATCAGCCTACCGCGCCGCACGGGCCGGCCGGCCTGCCCTCACAAGGAGGCCCCAGGAAGTGAACCGGGGCCTCCCATATGGTAAACGGGAGCTCTATCCATTGAACCAAACCCGCTTCCCTTCATACACTTTATTTGGTTGTACAGATGTATTAGTCAGGGTTCTTCAGAGTAATGAAAGTAGTGAGAGGTCATAGATAGATAGATGATAGATAGATGATGGATAGATAGATAGATGAATAACAGATAGATAGAATGATATCATATATATGCCTACATATATATGTAAATATTAAAGGATTTATAATAAGATTAGGCTTATGAAAGCATGTGGATTGGTGAGTACAAATTCTGTAGAGCAGACAAGTCAAAAACTCAGTGAAGAGAATGTTGATTTACCCACAGAAGGTACACACTGAAATTCTAATGAATGCGATGATGAAATTCCCAGGAATAGATGGGTGCTTGAATTAGTGGTAGCAATTATTTATTGTGGCTAGTGAAATCTACAGCATTCCCTTTAAGCCTACAATGATTGGATGAGAAGTCTCCTGTCATTGCTGAATGTAACCTCCACTGTTGATTTAGATGCAATCAGCCAAAGATGGAATCAACTGACTAATGATTTAAGTCCATCTAACAAACTCTCTTACAGTAACAATAAAGCCAATGCTGCTTGAACAAAAAACTAGACACCATAAGCCAGAGAATCTGACACATGAAATTAACTATCAAAATCCTCACTTAATAAACTTATCGATCATATACATCTCCCTAAATAATATTTAATTTCTAAATACAGTCAATAATGTAGACATACTTTCACTTAGCATAATTCAACTGTCCTTCATACTACTGGAAAAGTACTAACACTGCCCCCCAGAAGAGGAAATCTAAACTATCTTTAAAAAAAAAAACATTAAAAGTATTAAAAAATAAAAATAAGAATTTGAGATCTATGTAAAATGGGCAGAAAAATAAAAAAGAAGACAATACAAGAACTTAGGTAATAGTATTTATTATCCTATTATCTTGAAACCTAAATATTATAATATAAAATTTATATAATTTATTTAATAGGTTATAGAGATAAGGTAGAGAACACAAAGATATTTGCCTTATATGTATACACAAATGTTACATAACAAAACAAGGAAGAAATAACTCCTCATTTCTGTAACTGGTTGTGTGGTCCTAGCTCATATTTAAAACTACCTCCTTCTTCTACCCATTCCATATTCCATGTACCCTCAGCAAACATCTCAGTTGTTCATGGCTATTTGTCTAGTTTAGTGATCCAATTCTTCAATCCTGACAGATCTGAGATATTAATATTCTGTCTGGGATGCGTTGTTGCTGTATTGCATTGACTTTTACCAGAGGGCATAGTAGTATTAAGAGATGCTCTATAATCAGGATTATTGTCTCTAGCAAGTACAGTAACTCCTTTATTTGCCTCATCATTTAGAGGCATGAGAAGCCCAAAGTGATCCATTGACAATCTTATTCTCCAGTTCAATGGAAACACTGTTGGGTCTCCTGGTGGGAGTATTCTTCCTTTTGGAAATAAGACCTGCAGACTAGCAGAGTATAAAGTCAAATATGCAAGAAGCAAAAGTTTTCCAATGAATCAATAGGGGAAATATAGTAAGTGGTGCCAATCCCATTTTCATACCTTATTTCCTGTACCCATGAATCCTGCCTATGGGAAAATAGCACCATAGAGTGGACTCTGATTTAGAGTCCCCTGGAAAACATTGCTCAGCAATGCAGGGTATTTATGATCAGCCAGTAATTGAGTCTTCCAAACGCCATTCCATCATTCCGTCAATCCAGCTGCTTCAGGTTGATGGGGAAGTCGGTAAGACCAGTGAATTCCATAAGCATGCATTGGGGATGGAGTGCTGGTCTCTTCTGCTGGCAGATTGGGCACTAAGCTATGGCGCTAGCCAGGTATGCCTTGGTGAGTAGAAATCCATGTTGCTGAGTCCATGCATAAGATCTATACCTAAAACTGTGGCCACTTTGCTCATGAGCACATTAGGAAATGAGAGAACAAATCATCCTGTCCACAGATTATTAAAATTCTCCTCTACTAAAGCCACCCTCTGGTGAGCATTCACAAGGGACACAAATACCTTCCTGTTTTTTGCCCATTCAGAAAGGGCTAGCCACATACTTCTTCCCCAAACCACTTTTTAACCAGTATTTCAATCATGTTCCTTCCAAATCTCTGATCAATCAGCCATATCACTGGCAGCCTAGAAATCAGTATACAAATGATACACGATTGTCCATTTCTCCTTCCAAGCAAAATGAATAACCAAGTGAACTTTGAAGTTATGCCTACTGGAAGGATATCGCTCCATCACTGCACTTCAGGGATGGCTTAGAAAGGGTCTGTAGTGCTGCATCTGTCCACTTAAAGGTGGCACCTGCATATCATGCAGAAACATCTCAAAACAAAACCCAAGTTTTTCCTTTTCAGTCAATTGGTTATAGGAAATGCCCCATGGGGCCATAGTTGCTGCCTAGTAAAGAGAAGACAATGGGGCAGGAGTGGGGGCCATTGGCATTTTGGTCACTACTCCTGCAACCTACTTGCACCATCTGGGCCAGCATGAGCTAGATCTCATATACACCATTTCCATTTGCTGATGGAGTGCTGCTGTGCACACCCAACTTTATGGACTCAAAAAATAACCATTTAAATAGAGTCTTCTGGTAACTTGGTGACATATTTTTAAGCAAGTGTTCTGTCTGTACTAAGACCTAGTAAAAGGGTAACAGGTGATTCTCAAAAGGAAAGTAGTTATCTACAGAGGATAACAGGGATTTCCTCCAAATCCCTTGGGGTCTGTATTCTTATTCTATCATAGTGTTATGTGCAAGACTCCAAATTGGCCTCTCTATTTGCCCCTGAAATATCCAGTACCATTGAGTCATATGACCCAAGTTACAGATCAGCTTGCATGGTATCCTGAAATGTTACAGACACTCCTCTTGTCCAAGCCATCAGTCAAAACTAACAGTCTTTCAGGTCACTCCATAAATTGTTTGGAGTCCCACTCACAATGAGGAATATTGTGCCTCCAAAACCCAAACAGACCAAATAGGTGTTTTGCCTCTTTTTGGTTGTAAGAAGAGCCAGGTGCAGCACATTATCCTTCACCTTACTTGGAATACCTTAACATGATTGGTACCACTGGGCACTGAGAAATTTCACTGCGCTGTAAGGTTCATGAATTTTTATTGATTTTTTCTGCTACCCTCTGACATGCAAATACTTTACTAGTAAGTTCAGAGTAGTTGTTACTTCTTGCTCACAAGGTTCAATCAGCAATGCCATCAATGGAGTGGACAAATGTGATGTTTTCTAGAAAGGAGAGATAGCCAAAGTCTCTTAGACTAGATTATAATATGGGGCTGGAGAATTGACATGCCCCTGATGAAGTACAGTGAAGGTGCATTTCTTTCTGGCCTTGCCAGCTTAAGGCAAACTGTTTCTAGTGAGATTAACTAACAAGTATCAAAAAAAAAAACATCATTTGCTAAATCAATAGCTGCATAACACGTGTGTTAGTTTCCCAACCCTAAAACAAATACCATACAATGGTTTGGCTTAAATAATTGGGAATTTATTAGATCACACTTCTGAGATTAGGAGAAGTCCAAAATCAAGGTGTCAACAAGGCAACACTTTGTGCTTGAAGACTGGAATTCTTGGACTGGCTGTCAGCAATCCTTGGGTACACAGCTTTTCCCCAAATGTCAGTACACATGATGATATAATCTCTTATCTTTTATTGGCTCCATTGCCCTCCAACTTTTTCCTGTGTTGTTCTTTCTCTGGCCTTTGCTATAAGGCTATTAATAAGGCCCTTGATTCAGTTGGATGAGTATTATATAAAAAAATTTTCTTCCAATGGTCCTATTTACTATGGATTCACACCCACAGGAATAGATTAAGATTAAAAGCATATTTTCTGGGGTACATATTTCAACCTGCCACACTAGATACCAAGAATGCATTGATTTACTCAAGAAGTGATATCACATATGGAACCACAGTTGCTATTAGAGTCAGCATCTAGTTAAGTTTATGATTATCCATTGTCATCCTATAAGATCCTTCTGATTTCATTACAAACCAAATAAGAGAGTTGAAGGGATTGTGGTGAGAAGCCTCACCCCTGCATCCTTGATGGTGTCATTCATCTCTGCAATCCTTCCAGGAATCTGCTATTGCTTTAGTTTCACTATGTTGCTGGTTAGAGGCAGTTGTAGTGGCTTCCATTTGGTCTTTCCTATCATGGTAGCCCTAATTCCACAGGCCAGGGGACCGGTGTGGGGATTCTTCCTGTTGTTTAGTATGTCTATTACAATTATACTTTCTGGAACTGAGGAAACACCACAGAATGGGATTGGTAATTCACTTCAATCACTGTAGAAATGGACCTGAGAAAAAACTACATTGATCATTTGACTTCCATTATCCCCTGCATTTACTAGGGAATCACAGTAACATTTTGGGTCTTGTGGAATTCACATCAGTTCTGATCCAACATCTAATAATCCCCAAATGTCCAAACATTTCTGTCTCCCCAACACACAATAATCTAGGTAAAATGATATTGACATTTTTGGGGATTGCTGGAAGATTAACAGTATATATTCAACAGTATAAATTAGGCTCCTTCCCTTAGTTTGCTGGTCTTCACTTGTTTCAATGAGTTCTGGGCCTGTAAGCTATCCAAAGTCTGGGAATTGATTGAAAGTCCATGATTTTGTGATTGTGTATGATTCAAGTTAGGTTTTTTCCCCCTTAACCTAGAAATCTTCTCCTTATAGATATCAAGTCAGAATATTATAGAATGCCCATCCATTTCACTTTAGGCACCCCAAGATCACCTAGTCATATGGTGATCTGTGGTCTTTGAGTCAGACCATTCTGATTACAGGTTTGACTTTCGTGTCCATTAGGATCACCACACCCACCTTGTCTTTGGCAATTAAATGCTGCCACTTGGCTTCTGCTGACTCAAAATGTGATCTTCCCCATTTTGTTTTCCAAGTTCAGTGATAGTCCCCACACTAATTTCTGATATACAGAAGAAAGTGACCACAGGGGTTTTCAGGGTTGATGATGATGGAGCTGCTCTCATACTTTACTCATCACAGTTGTGGTGAAAGGTGTGTCCTCTGGACATTTCTTGGGTGGGTGAGCAGGTCTTTCATGATGAATCCACTCCAGCATTTCAATTGCTCTAAACTTTTGAATTCCCTCATCTACATTGTACCAAGGCAATTCTGGCACTTCATTGTCACTTATATAGGCCATTGTTTGGTCCATGTTTCAGTCAACCAACCTAACAACAAGGTACAGCCCTTGTAACTCCTCAAGTTACGTGGTTGAATCCAGAATCTCTGCTTAGTGGGCACAGTTGGATTCAGCCTGATCCAACTTTTGTTTCTGCCATTACCCCACATCCTTCAGATCCATTCCCACACATATTCTCCTAAATTCTGTCTGTACATTGGAAAACTCATGCAATTTTTTGGAGGCCAACAAACCTACACATGGGAGACCCACACAATAAAGAAGAAAATATTAAACTCCCACCTAGGGAGTCCTGCAATGTTCTCACTTAGAGGGACAAGAATCTCTGGAGAACATAGGCAGGGTCTAATAAAAGAAAACAGACAAATATGAAAAGCTTTCAATATTATTGCAAGTAATTATGAATCTTATTCTTCAAAAATTGAAATTTAATGAGTGTCATAGGTTCCAAAGGGTGGGGGAAGAATACAGTAGATGGAAGGTATGGCATTTTTAGGGCATTAGAATTGTTCAGCATGATCTTGCAATAATGGCTATAGGCCACTTAAAATTTTGTCAAAGTCTCCAAAACTGTATGATCCAAAATGTAAACCATAATGTAAATGATTGTCCATTGTTAGTAGCCATATTTTATTATTTGTACAACAATTGTAACAATTGTACCATCCACAGATAAAATGATACTTATAAATGAGAGGGGAGAAGGGGGAAGTCATTGGGTATATATATCAGAATCACCTGTATTCTCTATGTGACCTTTCTTTATCCTAAAGCTCCTTTGAAGATAAAATGAGAAAAATAATACATTGGGGGAATATATGGAAGAAAATGTCACTGTACATACAAGACAACATATCTTACAGTGATGAAAGACAATGTATAAAATTTTTATAATTTTTCAGTATTTCAAATTGTTTTAATTATTTGTATTTTATTGGTTATTTTTAATTATTATTTCATTTTTGTATTAATTTTCTTTAGTTACATAGTGGGCTTCATTTTTGGAGAGTTTTGGATCACAGAAGTGTGACAGCAGTGGTGGGGGATGAACACTGGTATAGGGTGTCAGTGATGTGGGGATGCATGGGAAGGGGTTCACAACTTCTAATAATATAACAAGAATCTCCTGAGTGCAAGAGTAATGTCTAGTGACAGAAGATAGACCATTATGCCAGGCCCTTGACAGTGATGATTGCACTCATGAATCTTTTCTTGTGAAACTGAAACTTAGCCTAGTATTATATACTGTTTAAGAGTTAACTCCTTAAAGCTTCCTTTTTGCTCAAATATGGCCTCTATCTAAGCCAAACTCAGCATACAAACACACTATTTTCCCCAAGTGTGGGACATGACTCCTGAGGATGAGCTTCCATGGCACTAAGGGATTATTATCTAGCACCATCTAGCAATGGATCTGGAAAAAGACCTTGACCAAAAGGGGGAAATGGTAAATACAAATGAATTTTTATGGCTAAGAGACTTCCAAGTGAGTCGGTAGGTCATTCCAGAGGTTACACTTATGCAAGTCTCAGCAGGATCTCATTTACTGCCACAGTAAACTGTCCCCTCAAATAGTGGGGCTCCTGAAGTCTGTAGAGATATACAGAAACTATAAGCAGGGCAGAGAGATCAGGAATTTAGCACCTGGTTAGAAGGCCTTTCTTTCAAAAATATGTTCCCCAGTGTAATAGAGTTAAACTAATTTTATACGTTCTCTACACATGGCTCTTCTGCCTCTTTTATTTGAACTCCAAATTAGCATTATACATGATAAATATATGTCCCAGAGACTTAAGTCTTTGGTGTGTCCATGTGCCAGTTTACCCCTGAATTTCAGGTGAGTTTCAAAACCTACTCTCCAGTTCATTGGACTCATTCGGGACAATAAACAAGGAGATGATGATGGACGATGCCCAACCCAAGGAACAGAGGGTACCTGCAACAGCAAGCAAGATAGCTCCATTCATTTACCCCATGGGATATAAGCCCCCTCTCAATTATAAGGAGAGTGAGCATCACCATTTCATAATCCTCAAGATTGTGGAATGAAAAATAGACAAAGTAGACTTATTGTTCTACTGTAGAATTATTATTATTCTAACATGGAAGAATACCAATTGATGTAAAGGCAGTGGCTACCAGAGGTTCTGAGGGAAGGGAGAGGGAAGAATAGGTGTAATATTGGGGCATTTTAGGGAGATTGTATTTGTCCTGCATGACAATACAATGACAAATACAGACCAGTGTATATTTTGTCATAACTTACAAAATTGTGTGGGACAAAGCATATATTACTGTGTAAACTGTAGTCCCTGGCTAGTAGCAATGCTTCAATATGGCTTCATCAATTGTAAAAAATATACCACACTAATGAAGGATGTTGTTAATGTGGGAAAGTGTGGGTGGGGAAGGAAATGGGGTATATGGGGATCCCTTATACTTTTTATGTAACATTTATGTAATCTAAATCTTCTGTAAAAAATTAAAAAAAAGTTATGAGAAAATAAAATAAAATAAAAAAATACTATTTCTTAAATAGTACTCCTAGTGTGAAATCTGTATTAGGATTCCCCAGAAAAAGAGAACCATATATTGTGTGTGTTTGTGTGTGTGTGTGTGTGTGTGTGTATTTACTCATATATTTACTATACAATTTGGCTTATACAAGTATGGGAATTGGCAATTCCAAATTCCATATGAGAAGCCACACATTAGAAACTTGTTTAAGGTGACTTCAGATGCTTCAGGAGAATCTGACTGTCTGAAATATAGATATTCTTCTTTCTTACTGCTGAAGTTCACAGTTCTTTGAAGGCCCCCAAATGATTGGATGAGGAAGCTCCTCTCTTTAATAAAGGCAATCTCCTTTGTTGGTAGATGCAATCAACCCTAGATGCCATCAACTAGTGATTTCAGTCCATCTATAAAATGCCGTCTGTATTAGTCAGTCAATGAGGTGCTGATTGGAAGTACCAGAAATCTGTTGGCATTTATAAAGGGTATTTATTTGGGGTGCTATCATCTGGAAGCTTGATTTCCAGAGGCTTGGGAATTCCAGAATCAGTTTCTGTTTTCATTGTACCCAGCAGTTCAGTTCTCAACTTAACTCTCTCCTCTAGCATTTTGCTATAAGTTGTAAGGAGAAACCAAGCCACATTCTCTGAGTTTACTTTGGAAAGTTCTTCAGGTAAATGTCCAGGCTCACCAATTTCAATTTCTGCCTTCCATGAAACATCAGGAATTAATCATGCTAAGTTCTCTGCAACTTTAAAACATTGACTGCCTTTCCTCCAGTTTGCAATAAAAGTTTACTCATTTACTTCTAAGGCCTCATAAAAAGTTACTTTAGCATCCATATTCCTATCAACAGTCTCTTCAAAGCAATCTAGTCTTTTCTCCTCAAGCATCTCACAATTTCTCCAAGAAATACCCCTTACCTATTTAAAAAACTGTTCCAGGATTTTGGTATTTGCAAAAGTATGTCCCCACTCTTGGTACCAAATTCTGTTGTAGTCAGTCAAAGAGTTGGTGATGTGAAGTATCAGAAATCTATTGACATTTATAAAGTGTATTTATTTAGGGTAGAAGCATAGAGTCACAAGGCCCTAAAGTGTAAGTTACTTCCCTAACCAAAGTCTGTTGTCACGTGTTGGAGAAAGATGGCTGCTGGTCTTTATGAGGGTTCAGACTTCCTCTTCCTCTTTAAGTTCTGTGGTCTCAGCTCCTTCTTTCTCAGCTGTACATTCACATAAGGCTTGTCTGTCTCCACAGGGCTCTTTTTCTCTGGGATCAGCTGCTCTGCAATCTCCACAAGGCCAGCTGTAATATCTTAGGCATATGGCTCATCTCTCTTCCTGGGGTCTCTGCCATGTCTAATGGAAACTTCTTTCTTTCCTCACATATCTGCTTCTCTGTGTTTACTTCCCAGGCTCCAGCATCAAAATCAAACTCTCTCCTCTGTCTTGTCATTTCCTCTGTGAGTTCCTGCCTACCAAGGGGATGGGGAATCAATGTCCTACTGATGTGGCCCAATCAAAACCCTGATTATGATTTAATAATGTAAAAGTGATGCCTCTGAAGGTAATACAATCTAATATACCCAGAGAAACAGACTAGTTTACAAACATAATCCAATATCTACTTTTGTCATTCTTAAACAATATCAAACTGCTACACCCTCACAGTAACAATCAGGTAAAAGCTTTCTTGTGCAAGAACAATAGCTGAGGAAGTTGACAAATGAAATTAAAAATCAAAATATCTCACAGAAATGAAAGGGAACCACTCCTGTGTCCATGATTAGGTTTGTGTCCAAGCTCTGTACTATAGAGGACACATTAGAATTTTTGAAGTAAAACACCCCTGCTATGATGACTGTGCAAAGTACCAAATATGTATATACCCAATCAAAGAGATGTGCACACACAGACACAAATGCAAAGAGACACACACAGATAAAAGTAAAGGCAGACACACACAGTCATACACACACAAAGGCACACACAAAAATGAATACACATTGAAATACAAAAACACACAGAAAGAAAGACACAAATGGACACACATGCACAGAGACACACAAAGGAAAACACAAAGACACACAAACACAAATAGACACATACAGACATACACACACAAGCACTCACAGATATGCACATAGGGTCAAATACAAACATAGTAAGAAAGACACATGCACACACAGACACACATGCAAAGAGACACTCCCAGACAAACACAACGACAGAGACATAATGAAATACACATGCACAGACACACATAGAGATGGACAAACACAGTGAAACAAAAACACACATAGATAGAATGAAAGACACACATGAACCCACAGATAATAGCACACACACACAGAGGCATACACAAAGAAAGAGAAAAACACAAACACAACAAAATTATCTCCTAATGCCATGTTGACAGCATGCTCTTCTCACCCCCAGAAAAACTGTGTAGGTCTCAAGAGAGTACAGTTCAAGCTGCCACCATATTATGTCCCCAAAATATTTAGAAAAGGTACCCAGAAATCCCAGCTCACAAGGCCCCTTGCATATGAAAACAAAGGGTTTCATTTTGGCATAGCAATTTTCTGCTCTGTGTTTAATGAAACATAAAAATCTGCTACATAATCAGAGAGAGAGAAATGCAATGTACCCAATTGGAAAGAAAACATAATCTGAAATCACCCCTGTGGTAAAGAAACTTTCCTTGGTTCTGGTGCCATACCAATCTTGATAATATACCCTGATTGTAGCAGTTTGATATTGCTTATGAATTACAAAAATAGATATTGATAAGACTATCCTGCTTGGTGTTGCAGATTCTCTCTGTTCCTTTGGATGGTCATTGTCCATCATCATCTCCTTGTTATTTGTCCTGGGTGAGTCCAATGAGCTGTAGAGTAGGTGTATCAACTCTACTGAGGTTCAGGGAGAGATAAAAATAGTAGTAATATGAGGACTTTTTCTGGACTTGGGAATCATCCTGAATGACACGGCAATCACAGATATAGGCCATTTTATATCATTACATAGCATACAGAACTGTATGAGAGATAGTGTAGACTACAGTTTGAACTATGGTCCATGTTTAATGGCAAAGCCTCAGGATGTGTTTATCAATTGCAATGAATGTGCCACACTAATCAAGGATGTTTATGTGGGAGGGTGTGGGAGGTGTGGGGAGTGGGGCATATGGGAATCCCTATATTTTTTGTGTAACATTTATGTAATCTGAGTAACTTTTAAAAAATAGATATTGGATTATGTTTACAAATTGTTCTGTTCCTCTGGGTACACTAGATTGTATTGGATTCAATGGTTTCACTCTTACATGATTAAATCATGATGAAGGATTTGATTGGGCCACATTAGTAGTAGGTTGAATCACCAACTCCAGGAAGAGAGATGAGCCATTAGCTTGATAGTCTACAGCTGGCCTTGTGGAGTGAGCAGGGAAGCTGAGCCCAGAGACAAACAAGACTTATCCCAGCCTACAGCTGATATTGGAAGAAGCTGGGACCATGTAGCCTTAAGAGAAATAGTAAGCCTGAACTCTTGCAAATGTCAGCAGCCCTATTGCTCCAACACGTGGCAACAGACTTTGGTAAGGGAGGTAACATATGCTTTATGGTCTGGTAATTGTAAACTTCTACCCCAAATAAATACTCTTTATAAAAGCCAACAGATTTCTGGTATTTTGCATCAGCACCCCTTTGGCTGACTAATACAGAGATTGGGACCAGAGAGTGGTGTCATGCTTTTGCAATTACCAAAATGCTGTAAAGATTTTATAAAATTTTAAGGTGTATTTTTGGAGGAATTGTGACATGCTTGATGGAAAAGGCCTAGAGTGCTTTGATGAGACTTTTTATGATGCCTTAGAATTAAATGATGGAACTATTATTGGAAACTGGAGGAAAGGCAATACATGTTTTAAAGTTGAAGAGAACTTAGCAAGATTGACCTCTCATGTTTTATGGAAGGCAGACTTTGAAAATGGCAAGCCTGGGCATTTAGCTGAAGAACTTTCAAATGTAAACTTGGAGAATGTGGCTTGGCTTCTCCTTGCAACTTATAGCAAAATTTTAGATGAGAGATATAAGCAGAGGACTGAACTTTCAGGCATGAAGAAATCAGAAACTGAGTCTGGATATTCTAAGCCTCTGAGAAGGGTGGGCCTGTCTCCCATGGATTAGGAAAGACCAGGTCACCAACTCATAGCTCTAAGAGTGTTGAGCCTGTAAGCTAAAATTTAGGGAAGATATTGTCTTCACTTCACTGTATTAGGGGGTTTAAGACTCTAATCCAAAGATTGGGTAAATTGTGGCCATCTCAGCAATGTTCTTGGAGAGTAATATTTGGAGCTTAGTCACCACCCAAATGCTTGATGAGAGTGGAACCACGGAAATGGAAAATGGCCATTGAGCAAACCTGTGGAAAGGGTGGGTCTTCATGTAGCCCCAGGGAGAAGAAACCATCATCTTAAGAATGACTCTTTGACTTTGAAATCAAATGGAGTCTGCCCTGCAGGTTTACTGAACTGTAGACGACCCATGACTTATGTTTCCTTGCCAATTTGTCCTTATATTAATTAAAATGGTTTTTCTTTGTCTGTCCATTTGTGTTTTGGAAGCAGATAAATTGTTTTGTAAGTTTCAGAGGTCTACAGCCAGATGGGATTTTGCCTCAAGACAAACTGCATTTCTTTAAACTGGTATGTGATATGATTGTGTGATATGATTCTGTGTTTAGCATTAAACTGTTTTAAGGTTTTTATTTTGAATATCATAATGTCTTTTTGGAGTTCAGAGGATAAAAAGTAGCAGTTTAATATTGTTTATGAATTCCAAAGATAGATATTGGATTGTGTTTGTGAACAGGTCTGTTCTTCTGGGAATATTAGATTGGATTGGATTCAGAAGTTTCACTTTTACTTGATTAAATAATGATTAAGGATTTGATTGGGCCATGTCAGTAAGATGTTGAGTCCCCACCACTTGGTGGTTGGGGACTCATAGATAAAATAACATGGGAGGAAATAAAGTTAGGGTTTTTAATGCTGGAGCCCCAGGAAATAAAGACACAGAGAAATAAATATTTGAGGAAAGAGAGAAAGCTCCATTAGACATGGCAGATGTCCTGGGAAGAGAGATGAGCCATTATAGTTTACAGTTAACCTTGTGGAGAGAGCAGAACAGCTGAGTTGAGAGTGAAACAGGCCCTTGGAGAGAGACAAGACTAGTCCGAGCCTGTCGCTGAGATTGGAAAAAGCTGGGACCATGGAGCCTTGCATGGAGGAGGAAGATAGAACACTCACAGATGTCACCCGCCATCTTGTGGCAAGATGTGGCAACAGTCTCTGGGTGAGTAAGTACCTCTTATGGTATCTTGAGTTGGACTCTTTAGGACTTTGTGACTGTAAGTTTCTACCCCAAATAAATACCCTTTATAACAACCAATTTCTGGTATTTTGCATAAGCACCCTTTTGGCTGACTAATACACAGCCCCAAGAAAAATTATCCTTGTATGGCTTTCCTAGAATGAATCTCCTCAGGGACCCTTTATGTCTTTATTCATCAGACTGTAGATGATAGGGTTCAGCACAGGCAAGACCTGCGGTACATAACCAAGGCTGGGCCATATGCATTTTCCATAGAAGAAGAACTCACTAACTCATCTACACTCCAATAATAAAATAATGAGAAAATTACAGATAAGATGAACAGGTGGAAAATGTTTCATACTCCCTCTGAGCTGCTGAGATTGCACATATTAAGAAAAATTTTTACAATAACTGTAAAGTTTCCCAAGGAGGGGACCAGCAGCCAGTAGTCTAGCTGCAAAGTACATTGCTATATCATTGATGAAGTCATCTGATGAAGGACACAGAAAAAAATGGTGTAAAAAAGGACAGTGAAAACACCATTGAGCTTTGTATTGAAGAATACAAGGTACTCATGATCCAGGGTATAAAAACCAGAAGTATACTTAAATGTATTTGATAGACAAAGAAAGCCCCTTTAAATTTTTGAGTAAATGTTCCTTGGAGTGATCAATGAATTGTGTAGGTCAGAGCCCGGCAGGAAACAAACAGGGTGGAAGGGACCCCAAGGGAGGGGATAAACATGTGTCATCTAAGGTAATCCCAAGGTACAGAATTACCAGAAAATAAATTCCTTCCTATTTTGGTCCCTTCATGCATGGGAAAATTTTTTTTTCAGAGATTACAGTAAGAATGGGACATTCATTTAATGGTCATTTGGGAGAAAAATATTCAGGTCCCAGAAATGGTAAATATGCCCACTCCTCTTTCCACCTACAGCTTAAGGGTACCAAAGAATAAGAGAATTCAACTGTGCTCTTAGAGGGAATGTATGTCTGGCATTACCTCGCTGCTCTTCCATCACTAAGGAGTGAAATGACCCAGGGAAATAGAAGCTCAAGGAAGGCCATCTGAGCATCTGCTGTGAGTATCTGATCTAGAGGAAGGCAGCACTTCTAGAACATGATCTCTGATGGGACAAGCTGGGTTAACATAATGGTCAGTCCATCCACTTAAAGACTGCATACAGTCATGCAGCCCCTCTAACATCTCTGTATCTAGAAGACATCTCTGGTCTAGAAAACAAATCTAAGTGTCTCTCTTTAAGAAAAATGGCCTTCTCTTTAGCCTCAACATCTCTCAAGTGTTTCTTTTCCAACTATCTTGGACGTTTTTCTGTAGCCATAAAAAGTGCCTCCATTCTACCCACTCTTGGATCCTCCTGTATTGATTATCTATAAAATCTCACTCACTAATTCACTCATTCATTCCCTCAAGAAACATTTTCATGGGTCCAGTGTAATAGCTCTTGCAAGTGTTTCACATGTCTCCTGTGTGATGTGTGAAATGTTAATTCAGTTACCTAATATTGTTCTGCCTCAATTTTCACTTTTGTAAAGGAAGTAACAGTAGTATCTACTTTACAGGGTGATTATGAGGATTAAATTAAAGGAGAAAATGCATAGGAAATCATTACTAAATTGTCTAAGACCTAACTGGAACCTATAAATGTTCATTAATGTAATTGATACACCACTGTAAATATATTATCATTTGTTAAATTGAAACAATGGTGATGATAAAAAAAATGAGCTCATGGATATCAAACACAGCACAGTGCTTGCCTCACAGTGATATCAATAGATTTTAGCTATTTTTACTGTCATTTATTGAATATTTACAGATTTCCATTCTCTATTTTAGGAGCTTTTTATTTTTAATATATGAAATGATTTTGTTCTGTTTTCTAAAAGACTTCAACAATATATCTGAACATGACTGCTTTTTCTCTCTTGCACCCACATATTTATAATTTTCTAACAATGAGAAGAAAGTTTTGAATAATGTAAAAAAAAGCTCCCATGATAATGAAAATGTTCTGGAACTAGGTAGAGTTGATGGTAGCACAATGAATTGAATGACCAAAATACGACTGAATTTTGGCAGGAAAGATCACTGGGATGAAAGATCACTGGTGCAGGTTGTCAGTGATGGGGGGATGCATGAGAAGGGGTTCACCTGGGGTGTATGAATATGTTCAAGTGTTCATGGGACATTGTCTCAGTGGGTGGAGATCCACACAATAACCAAAAGAATATTGAATTCCCATCCTGGGGACTTCTGCCACATTCTCTAATAGGACACCAAGAACACTCCTAGTTCAAGGGCAGTGCCTAGTGAAGGAATACAGACCATTATGGCAGGTCATTGTTATTGATGATTTACTGAGAGGGAGGAATGGTAAAAAAAAATATATGAGTTTTTATGGCTAAGAGATTTCAAAGTGAATCCAGAGGTTATTCCAGAGATTATGCTTATTCATATCTCAGCAATATCTCATTGACTGCCACAATAAACAGTGCCTCAAATAGCACTGTCTCCTGAGGGTTCTAGAGACATCCAGAAACTAAGAGGGGCCAATAGCTCAGGAATCTGGTACCTTGTCAGTGGGCCTTACTTTGGAATTTATACTCCCCAGTGTAACAGAGTTAGGCTAATTTATAGCTTCCCAACATATGGCTCTTCTGCTCCTTTTATTTGAAACTATGATTAGAATAGTATTTGATAATTGTATGTCCCAGAAACATAAATTTTGGTCTGCCATGTGCCAGTTGAGCCCTGAATTTCAGTAGAGTTGCAATATATACTCTGTTATTCATTGGACTCACTAACAGGACAACTAACAAGGAGATGATGAACAATGCCAATCCCAAGGAATAGAGAGTGTCTGCAACTGGAAGCAAGATAGTTCCATCCATCAATCCCATGGGATCTAACCTCCCTCAACAATAGAAACAGAGTAGGCACCATCATCCCAGAATTTTCAAGATTGGGGAATGAACAATGGATTAAGTTAGACTTATTATTCTACTATAGGCTTATTATTATTCTAGCAATGGAAGTACTCTTATCATTGATATAAAGGCAGTGGCCACCAGAGGTTTTGAGTGATGGGAGAGGTCAGAGCACGTGTTACATGTGGGCATTTTCAGACATTTGAATTGTCCTGTGTGACATTGCAATGATGGATACAAGCCATGATTTTGTCATAATCTACAAAATTGTGCAGGACAGAGTGTAAACCATAAGGCAAAATATAGTCCATGGTTAGTAGTAATGCTTCAATATGTGTTTTCCAATTTTAACAAATATACCACATGAATGAAGGATGTTGTTATGGGACAAATTGTGGGAGGAGAAGGGACTGTGGCATATGGAATCCCTTATATATTTTATGCAACATTTATGTGCTCTAAAGCATCTTTAAAAATTAAAAAAATTAAAATACTACTGAATTTCACACATCAAAATGGCAAGTGGATTTTATCAACTACTCTCCTACAATTGTACTCATTAACAATAGGTATTCAGCAGCCAGTATATCATCTGAAAATGTTGAAAATTTGCTTTTCCAGTACTAATATCTCTTGTTTCTTTTTCTCATTCCATTGCACTGGTGAGATCTTTGAGCATACTGGTACATAATATTTTTGTCATATTAATTTCCATTTCATTAATTGTCATATTAATTTCCATTTCAATATTTGAGGGGAATTTTTCTATTGCTCCTACTACAGGACCCTGACCCCTCTAGGTCATTTTGGGAGGTAGGTTTTTGTTGTTTACTTAATTCTTTATTGATTTATCTGTTATTCCCCACCCTGAATCAACTTTGTTTTTTTTTAATTTATTTTTTATTTTTTAAAGATAGTTAGATTACACAAATGTTACATTAAAAATACATGGATTCCCTTATGCCATGCTCCCCACACCTCCCACAGCATTGCACATAAGCAACATCCTTCATTAATGTGGCACATTGATTGCATATGATAAATGCATCCTGGGGCATTGCCATTGAGCATGGACCATAGTTCACATTGTAGTTTACACTGCCACACAATTAGGCAGGCTATTGGAATATATGTTATGGCCTATATCTGTCATTGTAATGCCATTCAGGATGCTGAATCTACTTTCAATACATATATTTTCCAAATATGGGTACTTTCCTGGAGATTTTCAAATTTTGACATGGAGTTATAAGTAAGTTGATCTTCTCAGGTTTAGCATTTTATTAACATCTGTGGCAATTTTTCTCATATTTACATATAGATGAGAAATATATATATATATATATATGTTCAAACTCTATGTTTTTATTTTTCCATGTGAATAGACTTCTGACTATTTTTCTCTTTTTCTGGCTTTAACAAAAGAATATGCTGTGAAATTATTTTTCAGTTCTAGGAATGTTTTCCTTTTAATCCATTATCTATAGATTTTATCTTTATGATTTACTCCCTTCTTCTTTGCCTATGTTTGTTTTGTGGAACTTTTATCAATAACATCATCAAACTTTTAAAGTTTTTATTTAAGACTAGAATGCATATCTGTTCATTTGCATTTTAAAATCAAGATTGACATTATAATTTAGAGATTATAACTTTTAGCAATTTAGTGTATCCTGTTGCAGATATTTTAATTTTGGTATTGGCAAATATGGGTTTCCCTATAAAAGATCTGTGTGTTAATTTAAATTAGCCATCCCAGAGTATCAGATCAATTATGCATTTGTAGTAGTATATGACTGGTAGATTTTCTCATCCAAAAGAATTTTGCATTATTACTTTTTTTTGAAAGGACCTTTTAAATACTTCAGTGAAGGTGACATCTTGTTTTTATTTCATTCTCATACAATAATGGTATGATGAAATTTTTTTTCAAAGATTTATATCCTCATGTACATAACCTTAGAGATTTGCTATTATTCAATGATTTTTTTTTCTGTATGATATGGAAGTTAAGTTTTTCATTTTATTTTTTTAGCTATATATGTTGTAAAATAAATATATTCCCAGTATAAAAATTCAAATTATATGATGTAAAAACAGAATAAAATATGTAAATTCCCCTACCATCTACATATAGGCTTCCCACATAGAAGGTACCAATGCTGTTTTTCTCACAAAAGAAATAATCTTTCTGCATTCCATAATTAGGTGATTCAAGTGGATTAGTTATTGCATTCAAATTTTTATGCATGGTGTATTTTCACGTTGAGTTTTTCGGTATTATGGCCCGATTTCTCATCTTTTCCTTTCTTATTTCTACCAAAGAATTTATATTCAGAATGGACTATTTCATTTTAAGATTATATCTACGGAACCGCCAAATTGTCCTCCACAGTATCTGGACCATTCCACAATCCCACCCAGCAGTGGATGAGGGTTCCCATTCCTCCACATCTTCTCCAACACTTATAGTCCACTTGGAGGTAGAGTGGACATCACCATCCCAGACTCTTCAGGATTGGGGGAAGAGCTATGGACTAGAGTGGACTTACTGGTATTTTGTTGTAGCTATATTATGATTCAAGCAATGGAAGAAATTACAACATTGATGTGGAGCCAGTGACCACTGGACCCTTTTGGGACAGGGAGAGAGAAAAGCAGTTGTAATTCAGGGGCTTTTTCGGGACTTGGGAATTATCCTGAGTGACATTACAATGACAGATATAGCCATTTTACATGAGCATATAACATGCAGAACTGTGTGGGAGAGAGTGTGATCTACAATGTGAACTATGGTCCATGCTTAGTGGTAAAGCCCCAGGATGTGTATGTCCATTGCAGGTGATGTGCCACAGTAATGAAAGATGTTTATATGGGAGGTTGTGGGAGGTGTGGGAGGTGGGGAACATGGGAATCCCTGTAATTTTTGTGTAACATTTATATAACTTAAGCATATTTTAAAATATTTTTTAAAAAAAGATTATATCTATGCAGAAATTTAATCTATATATTCGACTATATTTTCTACAAACTAGTATTTTCTCTTCTTCCACATTTGTTTGAAATTTATTTGGGAATACAGAGATACAGTGTAACCTTATGTTTTTCTAAATAGTTAATAAGTCATTGAATAATTTTACATAAATTTTTATAAAAACACTATAATGACTAGGAATTAAATATATTCAAATTAACATGACATAAAATAATATATCATAAATCTTGTTGAGCATCAAATTAATTTTAAAATTCTAGGCTTATTCCCTTTGAAAACATGAAATAAAAGATCATTGTCACATTTTCCATTATTCTTGAAATTCTGTGGAATTTCAAACCAATGCAAAAAGATTTAAAGAAAAAAGGATATGGTAATTTATATTGAAAATGTGGTATTTATAAATTATTTAAAGAAGATGGTTTGATAAAAATTGTTAAAATAATATGTAAATTAAGAAAGCTATCATGTTATGATAATACTAAAAACATCAAAAGAGTTTTTGGAAAATCATGGACACAATGGAGGGGGGAATCTCATCCTTAATGACATTAAACCTAATGTTACCAAGAAAGGAGCATGATATTCATAAAATCATTGCAAGAATATTTGCCAAAATGGTATTTAAAGCTGAATTTGAGAAAAATTCTCAATAAATTGTATTGAATAAATGGTATTTAAATATGATTTTGAGAAAAATGTCAACTCTTTATAAATTAATTTTTATCTTTAATGGAATCCTCTTTGAAATTCCACTGATGTTTTCCTTGTAGATTCTGAATTCATCTAGTAGAATAAGCTGGCACCAAAAATGAAGTCATGATAAAATACTAGGTGATTTTCTCTATTCAACATTTAAATATATTATGAAGATAGATAATTAAAAATAAGAACCAAAAAATTGACAGCTTGCTCACTGTAAAAGCAAAAAAATCATGAAATAGATGGCCAGTTTTAAGAAAGTGATCAAAGAAACCCCAGAAATTTAATTACTGAGCACAAGAGCTTTACAGAT
>JAQZBX010045575.1:0-21015 GCA_029593785.1 Cabassous unicinctus | reverse complement strand
TTTTTTTTTTTTAAAGATTTATTTATTTTATTTATTTATACCCCCCTTGCTGCTTGTGCTGCTGTGTCCATTCGCTGCATGTCTTCTCTGTGTCTGCTTATCTCCCCCTTGCTGTGAGGTCTTGCCGCATCAGCCCACCGCACCGCTCAGGCCGGCGTGCCCTCACAAGGAGGCTTCGGGACGCGAACCCGGGCTTCCCATATGGTAAACGGGGGCTCTATCCACTGAGCCACACCCGCTTCATGGTCAATAGATTTTCAGCAAAGGTGCAGACAATTCATTGGAAAATTCGTGTTTTCAACATATGATGCTGAAATTGGACATCCATATAGAAAAAAACAAAAACAAAACAAAGAAACAAATGACCTCAATGCATACTTTTGGTTTATACAAAAATTAACTCATAAAGAATTATAGACTTAAATGCAAAACCAAAAGCTATAAAAATTTGTGATGGTTAATGTCATGTGTCAATTTGGCTAAGTTATGGCATCCAGTTGTTTGGTCAGATTAGCCTACTTGTTACTGTGAAGGTATTTCATAGATGGGATTTGTATATACAATTCAGTTCAATTGCATCTACAATCAACAAAAAACACTACCCTCAGCAATGTGAGTAAACCCATCCAATCTGTTGTAGGTCTTAAAAGCCAGAACTGAGGATTTCAGAGGTCAAAAGAAGAATTTCTGCCTCAATGTCAACATTGATTCTTGCTGGAGTTTCCAGCCTGTCACCTTCCCCTCGGGAATCCAGAATAAGGAATTCAACATCACCTTTATCAGAGTTTCCAGACTGTGGCTTGCCCTATGGAGTTTGGACTTACCAGCCCCCATGGGCAAGTGAGCCAATTCCTTATAATAAATCTCTTAATATATATTATATTAATATATATTATGCATATATACATAATATGCACACATACATGTATCCATTTCTCCAGAGAACTCTAATACAAAGTTCTAGAAGAAAATGTAAGAGAATGTGTTTGTGACTTTGGATTAGGCAAAGATTTCTTAAATCTGACACCAAAAGCACAATCCATAAAAGAAAATTGATACACTGGACTTCGTCGAAATTTAAAACCTATGCGCTTCTAAATACACTACTAAAAGATGGAAACACAAGCCATAGACTAGAAGAAATATTTGCCATGATAAATGATTTGTATCTAGAATATATAAAGTCCCTAAACTTAAGAAGAAGAAGACAAAAAAACCCAAATTTTAAAAATGGTCAAAAGATTTGAACAGATGCTTCACCAAGAAAGGTAAACAGATAGAAATAAGCACATGAAAAGATGTATCATTAGCCATTAGGGAAATGCTAATAAAAACCACAATGAGGTACCACTATACACATATTAAAATGGCTAAAATTATAGATGATAGATGATGATGAGATAGATAGATAGATAGATAGATAGATAGATAGACAGACAGACAGACAGACAGACAGACAGATAGATAGATAGATAGATAGATAGATAGATAGATAGATAGATAGATAGATAGATAGATAGATAGATACAGATAAATTAACAATACCAAATACTGGTAAGGATGTAGAGAAAATGGAACATGCATGCATTGCTGATGGAAATGAAAAATGGTATAGTCAATTTGGAAAATGGTTTGGCCCTTTCTTCTAAAGTTAAATATACACTTAATGTATGACCCAGAATTCCCACTATGAGGTGTATATTACTCAAGTGGGATGAAAGCTTATGTTCACACAAAAACCTGTACATGAATATTTATAGCAGTGTTATTCCTAACCACCAAAACTGGAAACATCCCAAACATCCTTCAACTGATGAATGGATATACAGCAATAAAAAGATACAAACTACTGAAACACACAACAACATGGATGAACCTCAGAATAATCCAAGTGAAAGGAGCCAGACTCAAATGGCTACATACTGTTTGAATCGTATGTATGATTCCATTTATATGACACTCTGAAGAAGGTAATATTCAAGGAACAGATTATTAATCAGTGATAGCCAAAATTAGTCATGGAGGGAGAAGTTGACTACTAAGGGGCAAGAGGGAATTTTGGCAAGTTATGGAAATGTTCTGTATCTTGATTGTGGTGGTGGTTACACAACTGTATAAATTGTGTATAAATCACAAAACTCATATAATTAAATGTTAAAATGGTAAATATTAGTTACATAAATTATACCTCTTTTTTTTTTTAATTTTTGGAAAAAGAGGACTAAGAAAGTTTCTAAGATAGAATTTTTGTAATCCTAGAATCACAGAATGCCAAGATACTTTAAGTGATCCTGGATAAGACTTATTAATCTAATCTAGAGCAAATATATTTATTTTCCTTTAGAAGCTCTAGGAAGAAAATCAAAATTTATATCCAGTGTTTACAACTCTTGAAACATTTATCCTTGGTCTCAGTCAAGTTGCTGTACTATAAGCCCATTTCCTCTTTCTTTCAATTTTCAGAGATATATATATATATTTATTGATACTCTACAAAACTCATGCAAATAGTGTCCCTACCTTTCCTCATGGGGCTAATTAAATATATCATCTCAGACCTTTCCCAAAGAGCATATATATTCCTTTATTACCTTCTTTAGTAAGAAATTCATGTGAAGTAATAAATAAATTATTCCATTTTCATATTTTCTTTCCTTTAACAAAAAGCTTTTATATATACTGTAATAGAAATTAGTAACAAGACATAAATAATAACTACCATTTACTGAGAAGCTATAACGTTTTGGACTCTTTCTTGCTCCTAGGGCCTCATTTCAGTTCAGCCTCATCACTCATCCTCCAGCTATGTCACTCTTTCTAGTTCCCAAACACACCAGCCTGTGGCCTTTGCACTATCTACTTCCTCTGCCTAAATACCTACCCTCCTCCCCAGCACACATCCTTGCATGGCCTATCTTGCTGGCCATTTGGATCTCAGCTCAAATGCATCTCCTTAGAAAGGCCTTCCCAGGCCACCCAGTGTAAAATCCCAGCCAGTTATTTCCTATTATTTATAGCCTTGTTGTAATTTTTCTGCACAGCACTTTTTGTCTTCCAATATTTTTCTTGTTTATTTACCAGTATATTTACTGTCTTTTGCCTTTGCTAGAACATAGTCTCCAAGAGAGCAAAGAAATTGTCTATCTTGTTCACAACTATGTCTCTGGCATTTTGTGGGAACTCAGTCGATATGTGTTGAATAAATGATGAATGTTTCATTCCATGTCTATAACCCCATATTGAAGAAGTATATTGTGCCACAACCTGGTCCAATTGGTCCATCCTTCTAGATCTTTATGAAATGTTCTAGCAATTCCCTGTGCTCTGTGACTGCTTTTATTCATGTGGCACTCTGCCTTCCTAATCTGGCAGCAGTCTTCCAGTAACTAAAGCAAGTTGTGGAAATTAACAGCTACCATTGATTCTGGGGCCATGCCAGGGGTATTCCCTAGCAGGTGCCAAGTTTAAATATAGGATACAATGGAATGCTCTATTGTTTGTATGAACTGTGATCCTGGACAACTGGGATACATCAGGACTCACAGGGCCAAGTGTCTCTTTAGTGGCATCTATGTTTGTATCACCCAGGCCTAACCAAAAGGGTTTCTCTTTCTTAAAGTATAACATCCGTTTCTTTTTTAATAGTGGAAGGTAAAGAAATTTCTTGGCATTCCATGTATGTTGTATGGAACTACTCTATTCCTGTTCCTATTGACTTTAGAGCATCCCAAATGTCTTATTTCAATCCCAAATCCCCATAACTTAAGGATCTATTAACAAAACTCATGCTTTCCACACTGCTTGATGAAAGCTTTAGGAAGTGTAAAGCAAAATTTGAAGCTGTTTCTCTATTTAAATTGTGAATGCCTTTTTCACAGTGTTAGCCCAGGTCTACTATTATTTGATGGTGATTTCTCCCTGCATTCTTCAATCTGATATTAACTTGAAAATAATCCATCTCAGTTCAACCAACTAGATGGTCAGTTTGGGCAATAAGAAATCACACTATCCTGAAAATTGCAAGGGAAATAGATTCTTCAAGTTTCCTTGGTAATGCATTAGCCTTTTTCAGTCTCAGAATTGCAAAAGAGGGAACTGGGGAATAATAATGGCACATGAACCTTGCATTCCTATGGTATTTTACAGTTTGAAAAAGAAACTTCCTTATTTAGTGACTTATGATAAGTGACGTCCTATAAGATGCAGTGAAAAAAAGCAGGATACAACACTGTATATGCATTTTCTGTGAATTTTCTTACAACAGACTTTATTTTTAGAGCAGTTGTAAGTTTATAGAAAACTTGTGGAGAAAGTATGAAGAATTCCCATTTTCTCTCCCAACACACCCATGTATATGCACTTTTTTTGTT
The DNA here is from genome assembly GCA_029593785.1 of Cabassous unicinctus. Lineage (NCBI taxonomy): Eukaryota > Metazoa > Chordata > Mammalia > Cingulata > Chlamyphoridae > Cabassous > Cabassous unicinctus. The sequence goes on along the minus strand of JAQZBX010045575.1, from coordinate 16,645 downwards.
TATTTAAAATAAAGTGCTAAATGTTAGTGGCAATCTCTAAGTCTCTAGGTAACGGGAATGATGCATTACTTTTATTTTGTTCTTTTTACTTGTATGTTTAAATGAATATGCCTTATTTTACAATTAGAAGGCTAACTAAAAATGCCTTATCATATTTCAGTGAGTGCCCACCAACATTCTTTAAGTATTAATATTCTTATTGTACAAATGAGAATCTGCTCAGAGAGGTAGTGACTTGCCTAAATGTTTGGATACTCTTCAATTTATTAAATTTGCCAACTTTTTCATGAGTCTTCCTGCCAGCCCCACACTGGCATGCCTGAGGAAGGAAGTGGGGTTATAAATTAGGAGGTTGAAGGAGGGGGAGAAGTAGGAGAATATATATGTTTTATTCATGATTTTGACAAATTGTAACTGGGTCAGCAATGAGTGCCCATCATAGTCTCTTTGAGATCAGCTATGAGAAGCAAAAACTCTCCTAGGGATGAGAATGTTCCCAACAGTTTGGATTTGGTGATAAGGACTCCAACCCCTTGCTCTAACAATAAAGAGAAAAAAAAGGAACATACGTCACTGGCTGCTAGTTTACCGACAGCAGCCTACTATGATTCATTATTTTGGCAAACATTTTAAAGTTAGGAATGCTTTATTTAGAAGTTTTGTACAGCTTAGCAATATGCAGAGGTTGTGTTTCACAGGACTTTACCAGGGGTACATCAGATAGGTTTTGAAAATATATCCAAATCATTAATGAATAATTCCCTTAATTTAAGCATATCATTAAAAAAAATTAACTTCCTTATTTTTGTTGTTTTATTAGATCTAGGAGCAATAACTGGAAATAATATGAACTTTAGAATGTTTATTAAACTAATTCATTTATTAAAATATTATGTTCCACTATGCTAGATTGCATAGCATTTCCAAATATCAATGGCAATTCTGAAAGGAGATTATGAAATTCTTTACCACTATACTCTACGTGGATTAAAGAAAAATATTACACAATATCTACTGGCTTTGAGGAGAAACAATATTTTTTCCCCACTCTACCCTCCATCCTGCCCTCCCCACCCCACTGCCATTTCTCTCTTAAAGCTTTGATTACCATAGTTTGGTAAGTATGTCAACCTGTTCTGAATAGAATTTCTTGTATCAAGTTATTATAAAATTGCTTGGGGAAAGGGACTGGTGGCGGATGTGTTCTATTATGTCAGTTTCATCTGGAATCTTGCTGGGTTTTAGTTGTTGTTGTTTTAACATCTCTGATCATAAGGAAAAGACTAATACTAAAGCACCTATTGGAATTTTTAGGCAAAACTTCCAAATATTAGAAATGTTCTTGAGTCAGGAATTATATCATAAGGATTCATATAAGGCACTATAATACTAATTCAAAGTACTTGATGCTACTTTGAGGCTATTTTATTAATATAAAAATACGTAATCTTTATCTCTTACAAAAATAATCCATCCTTATAAGAATTCAAACAAGGCAGAACATAAAGTAGAAAATTAAATTTACACCCTGCACAACTACACTTGCCTTTGGTAACCTTTGGAAACCACTGCTATCAGTTTTGTGCTCATTTTGTATAGCAAACCTATCTGAAAGTATAGAGTCAAATTTATTTAGGGAAGCGGGTGTGGCTCGATCGATAGAGCTCCCGTTTGCCATATGGGAGGCCCCGGGTTCGCTTCCCGGGGCCTCCTTGTGAGGGCAGGCCGGCCGGCCCGCACGGCGCAGTGGGCTGATGCAGCAAGACCTCACAGCAGGAAGCGGGTGTGGCTCAATCGATAGAGCCCCCATTTACGATGTGGGAGGCACCCGGTTCGCTTCCCGGGGCCTCCTTGTGAGAGCAGGCCGGCCAGCGCGGCGCGGTGGGCTGATGCAGCAGGACCTCACAGCAAGGGGGAGATAAGCAGACACGGAAGAAACACACAGCGAATGGACACAGTAAAACACAAGCAGCAAGGGGGGGATAAATAAATAAATAAATATATAAATAAATATATAAATAAAATTTATTTAAGGCTGGTATTTTTACTGCTGCCTTTAAAATTTATTTAAGGCTGGTAATTTTACACCTGACTCAGCAGGTGACCTTGAACATGTAGAATACAGATCATATGCCTGTCCAAGTAAGCAAGTGATTCATTCATTCATTATTTATTCATTCATTCATTATACATAAGACACAATGGGGAATATGAGGAATATCTCCCCAAACTATCTACTATTACTGCACTTTTATACTGGGGGATTCATTAAGGAGCATATAAGTAATTTTTCCCTAAAAATAAATTAATTAGTAATAACAACAGCATTTATTTGATAATTGCTATGTACACAACACTAGGCTAAGTCCTTTGCATGGGTATTTCATTTAATATTCACATTAACCCCATGGAGTAGGGACCATTATTATTGCCATATTATAGCTGAGGAAGCAGGGACCTAAAGAAGTGAAAAAACTTGTTCAAACCAAGGTAACTGAACTAGTAATTCCAGGGAAAAAACCCAGAGCCCCCTCACTCCAAAGCCTGTCCTTAAAACCACAGTGCTGTATTACCCCACAATCAAAGTTTTCAGTGGGAAAAGAATGAAGCTTTATCAATTATTAACATTCAGTTCAAACAAGTTTATTAGAGGGGTGCATAGTAATGTTCTATAGTGGGGGTTGTAAAATGGGCAGGGCAATGTGGTCAGCTGGGAGAAAGATTATGGAACTGGGCATCTTTGTGGAAAGGAAACTCCAAGAGGAGGGAGGGGAAAAAAAAGTAAAGGAGAATTCAAAAAATAACCTGTTTCACAATTTTGCTTAGGGGCAAATTGAACAAGTGTTTGGCATCTATGTGAAGTTCTCCTCATCTAAAAATCATTCTGTGGGTGGCATAATATGTTTTCCCCTACCTTACGTACAGTAACAGATTGCTGAGTGAATAGAGCAATTATTTTAGTATATTAGTCATGATAACTGAGAAAATTTGATCAACCACATTTCTTCCCTTAACTTTTCTTTTGAAGTCTTTTACAGTGCAACAGTAATCAGTAATTCTGAAATTTTGGGGGGCAGACATTGAATAACTACTTTTGTTCATAACCATTTAGGCAAGACTACATAGATATCTGAAGAAACAATAAAAGAGACAGATATGGAAAATATATCTGTTATCTAAAACTATGGCAAAGTATAGATTTTTGCTGTCCAATACAGTAGCCTCTAACCACATAATTGAGCTAAAAAGTTAGTTCCTCAAACACATTAGCCACATTTTAAGTGCCCAATAGCCATATATTCTTGGTGGCTACTTTATTGGACAGTCCAGATATAGAATGCTCCCAATACCCCAGTAATTTCTATTGTACAGCACTGGTCTAGATGTGAATTGACAGGGTAAGAAGCCAATGTATTCGTACAAGTAATTAACCTTATGAAAAGAGAGAAATAAGAAAAGGAGACAAGAAGAAGAGGGACTTAATCTATCTTTGTTGGAGAAGAAGAGTTAAAGAAATGCTAAATAGATGAGAGAGAGCCACTAAGCAATATTATTAAATATCTACTAAGAGAAATGTAATTCATAATTGTGGATACATTATCATATGTTATATCCATTATACATACTGGTGTTGAAGACTGGATAAAATCAGTAATATGAAAAGCAAAAATATTCCAAACTCCAGAAATCCCTCCCATGGGTAAAAGACCAAGTTCATAGTTAAAAGATGAAATCCAAAGGCTGAGAATCAAGAGAACAAAGCCCTCATAAAAGATGGTATTTAAAAACCTAGATGGATAAAAACAATCCCAATCATGTATTAGTTTCCGGGCTGCTATGACAAATACCATGCAATGGGTTGGCTTAACAACAGAATTTATTGTCTCACTGTTTCAGAAGCTGTGCCTTGCTTCCTCCTGGGGTTGGAAGTGTTCTGGCTGGCCACCAATCCTTGGGTCCCTTGGCTTTCCTGTCACATGGCGATGTCTTCTTTCTTTTTCATGTTGCATTGACTTCTTGCTTCTGGATCTACCCTGTGGTTTCTCTTTGTAAGGCCTCCAGTAATAAGATTAAGATCCACCCTGATTCAGTTGGGCCCCCTTAACTAAAAATAACATCTTCAAAAGGTTCTGTTTACAATGGGTTCACACCCAGAGGAATGGATTAAGACTAAGAAGATGTATAAATTGGGGGTACCTAATTCAACCTCCCACAATGGGACAGAAAAACGAAAAAAGGAAAGTTGCTACAAGGAAATTGTGAAAATGGATGAGATTATATTTGGTAAGTGGGTTGCCATTACAAGGTGCTGCTAGTTACTTGGTTTGTGTGATATATTGTGAGTGCCGGGAATATATTCTGAAAAGAAAGTGTGGAGTGTAAAATTTGTCTTATGCATTGTTGTACAACTACTATAAGGAATTGTCTGAGATGAATAAAACACTTCTTTCTGGAAATTTAAAATCTAGAGAGAGGCATGTAACCACAACAGTTCTTATTTACTGAGCACCTCTTTGCCAGGCATGGAGCTGTGTTCTTCACATTAATATGTGTCATTCTCATGCTATCTCTGCCCCACAGGCACAGAAACTCCTAGACTCACCAGTGCACCAAGTTCCTAGAGGCTGTTCTAAGTCAATTTATGCAAAAATACAAAATGACTTTATTCAAGCCATCACTAATGTTTTATGGTGAGTTACTTCTGTATTATTACCTAGTTTTATGAACCTTCATAGACACTCACAAATCTAATGCCAGAAACAGCATCAGGTGGAACAAGATTTGTTGGAGGTATGAAAGTTCATAAGTTGAAAGTTTGTAAATAGAGGAACTTCTGTATTAGTAATCTATTTCACCAATGAGAACTTTGAGGCTCAAAGAGTTTCAGTTGTCTAAGGTCAGACAACTAGTGAGTGGATAGCCTAGGGTTTGTATGACTGCAAAACCCAGTTCCTTTGTATGAAATAAGCTATGCAACCTCTTACCAACTGTATCACAAGACAGAGTGGATGAAGGGGGCAGTGGTGCCTCATGGAAAGAGCAGGAGTTTTGACACCTGTGTTAAGCTGGTTCCCCCAGAAACAGGACATGAGGAAAGGAGGTGAGTGTGACTGTGAGTGGTTTAATTGGAAGGTGACCCCAGAAAGTACCTTCAGAGGAGTAGAGAAGTGAGACAAGGGAAGAAAGCTTATACAGGGTACATTAAATAAGAGGTTAATTCTGTGCATGACTGGGAATAAATCCCTCTCAAGACCTCCGGGAACTAATGGGGACCACTCCAGAAGCTGAGATATTTGTTCTTCAACTCCCTTCTTTCTTGGCTGACAACTGCTTCTAGGGACATTAAGTCTCCAATCCTGGATTGCCCCAGGCATGAGCCAAAAGAAAGCCCCCAGGCAGAGAGTCTCAGGTATCTGAAGTCACATTCCTTTGTCCCAGAAAGGTTTATATGGGAAAAGTGAGTGCCAAGTGTGGAGGTCAGGGCTTAGAGAGCATCTCTACCAGCTCTGAAGGACAAAGATAAGTTTGAATTACGACTTTGCTGCTATGTGCATTATGACATTGAGTAAACAAGGATCTCATCAAAGACTACACATTATATTTGGTTATGTCTGCTATGTCTCTTACTAGAGTGGCTCTCCCTCCCCCTTTTTTCCATAAAATTGACTTTTGGCAGAAATGAGATCAGTTGTCTTACAGAAAGTCCCTTTCATACATTTGTCTGATTGTTTCTTCTTTACGTGGAATTTTAATATGGTCCTCTAGTCCCCATATTTTCTGCAAACTGACTTGATTAGATTCAGCTAAATATTTTGGCAGAAATCCTTCATAGGAAGTACTGTGTTTCTCATCTTCCTTCATGTAAGGAGACTCGCCGTATCTTGTTATTCCATCATTGATTATGCTACAATTCATCAGTGGAGCAAGACGGTTACAACCTGATATCTCTGAGTCTCGGGTTCTTTATTTGTAAGAAGGAATAAAAACGCCCATATTGCTGGATTTGTATAATAAGCAAATGGTGTCAAAGCACCTAACACAACTCATGAATACAGCTAGATTAATGAAAATTGTAATATCTCTGGAAAAAATACAGTGGGAAAAGAGACAAAGGAACTACAACTAGATGCACCTAGAAAGCTTCACAGAAGGACAGAATTTTAAACCAAGTTTTGAGAACAGAAAAGGGAGAATTACCCTCTTGTGTGAGTTACAAAGGAGAACAAAAATACAAACTATCTAGTAAAAATAGTAGCATGGATTATGAAAGATATAAAAGTCAAAGCTGCAAAGCTGTAATGAGAAATTTGGGGAGGGTTTACACATAAATAGTTTGGATTTTATTTGGTAGACAATGGAAAGCTTCTAAAGGTGGGATTTGTTTTGTTTGTTTGTTTTAAGAATCATTTGACTTGTGTTTCAGGAATATAATAGTGCCAGGTATCTTTGTGTGTATGTGCAAAGCCCTTCAAAATCCTTTTTCACTCTTCTACATCTCATTCTCTGCTCCAAGAGGCAGTTCATTATGGACCACATGAATAGCCTTTCCTTGTCTCTGGCTTCTATGTAGTTTGACCAGTGGGAGCCCCAGCGGTATCAGAGGAAGGAGTGAGAAAAGGGTATTTCCCCCATCTCTGGCCCTGTGGGGTCAGTTTGGGATAATTCTATCTATCCACCCAGGAAGGTGGAGTTCTCCACATAACCCTCTCATTCCAGATTACAGTCACCAGCTCCTCTCTTTCAAGCTTAGAGAGGAATTCCCTAACAACTCCAAACTCCCCTGTTAGTAACCTCAGGAAATCCTAAAATCCCTGGGGTCTTCTCCATACCCTGTCCCTATCTTTGTGCATAGTCCCTTTATTAACCTTTTCTTGAATTATCTAAATTTGTATTGCCATATGTTTCCTGCTATAACCTTGACTGATAATTGAATAGTACCAAAAATGACCCCAAGAAAAAGATCCTCTGAACAGGATTCCAGGATTGATTTGCTTCTATATTTGAAGATCTTAGAGGAATGAAGATTTGGATTATCTCACTAGGCAAGGTACTTGCAATGGGAAAGGAGAGCATAACTTGGAAATTTTGTTTACCAAATTAGATGGGGTCCCGTATCAACTATTGTTTTTGTTACTTGTAATTCTTTTCCTTTTACCCCCTGTTGCATGAAGAACTTCAGTGATCACTAATGTTTTAGTTTCAGACAAGATTGTGATTGAATTGATGTCACTCCATGATGATTCAGTAGCTGATGGGACATCATATGTCCCCTGTGATGGTGACACAAATTTGTCCCCTGACTAATAGCACAAGTGGGTGTTGAGGGGCCACAAGAGTGATGGTACCGGATATCTTGTCTATCCCTTCACATGTACTCTCTCTCTCTCTCTTTCTGCTCCAGGAGACTTTTTTCTATGGATTCTATCAACTAGATCCTTTGCTTTCTCGCCTGCAATTGGGTTCATGTAAAGCCCCAACAGGAGATCCAAGGGAAGGGAGCAAATGAGGTGTACTCTCCGGCTTCTATCAATGGGATTGCTGGCTGGTTGCATCCATGACCAAAGCTCCTTGTTCCTGTCATGGTGGGCTTCTCCACAGGACCTTCACCTTCCAGGTTTTTGTAACAACACCTTTCCCTCACCCCTTCAGACCTAGGGATGTTTAACAGCCCCACTGCCCCTTTTTGTTTCCCTTACCTTCATACACCTTTATAAATAGCCCCTTTATTGAATCCTCCTTTCTTTATCTTATTTTGAGCATGCCATCATTTTCTTATTGAACATTGACTGATTTAATAAGGTGTAATTGATATTTGACTACTAACTGGATATGGAAAATAAAGAAGAAAAAGGAATCAAAGATAATTCTAAGATTTCTTCTGGATAACTGGAGGATAATAATACTACCTACATCTATAGCAGATATGAAATGGGTCTATGCTCTCTGGCAGGGTAGCAAACTACAAATTTCTCCTGCCCCCTCTTTTTGTAAATAAAATGTTATTGTAACATAGCTACGCCCATTTGTTTACTTATGGTCATGGTTGTTTTCACCCGACAATGACAAAGATGGGAAGTTGCAACTGAGACTGCATCACCTGAAAACAAAATATTTACTATCTGGACCTTTACAGAAAAAAGTTGCTGACCCCTTCTCTATGAAATGTTGCCATAGGATCGTGACATATAAGAAGCCGAGGGCTAGCCCATTTCCCTGAGGAGTTTTCTAGCAGCTAGAACAATGCTCTGCTTAACTTTAACTACCTTTCATGCCTTTGAATGTGTTGGAGGAAAATTCCACTCAAGCTTAATCAGTAAATGGGAGGTGGGGGAATTCTACTTTCTCACCCCTCAGATAAGCTTGTCCAGGTATTCTGTTAGAAATGCCAGTGCCAGTGCTAAAGAAAGAAGCAAAAAAGAATCCCCACCCCCAGCCCTGGGCCTTACTCCGTATGAATTTCTGCTTGACCCAGCAACTTTTAGTTCTCAGCTTGCTGCATATTTCTCCTGTCCCCATCCCTGCTTTCTATGCTGTATTGTTGATTCTAGCTGCTTAATAACATTTACTCCACCAACAAACATCTATCAGGGGAAATGACTGGGGTCAGAGAATCCTCCTCACTTCCCACCTGGCTACCTCTGAAGAAGGTTCTACCACTGCCTACAAGTTAGGACTCGCCTGAAGCCTTTAACTTCCAGAGAAGGCGCCAGCATTATCTTAACACGGGTCACAGTTGTAAGCAAATCTGTTGATTCAGTATGTCATCTACAAAGTAACTTGTTTCAAAGCTGAATTAACTTTCGTCCCAAGGCCAACTGATGTTTGAAATAATATAAAGTATTTTATTTCAAAATAAGACTGTGTCCACAAGATTATCCCTGCTCCTATTTTAAGATATGACTCTAATAAACAGCACAGACTGCTCCACCATGCTTACCCCCCATTACCGCTTGTTTGTGTCTATTTTTCTGTGTTACTATTTTTGGTTATGCTTTTAGCCACAGGATTGAGCCTGAGAGCAGGGAGATATAGACTCAAGAAAGATAGATCATGGTTTAAATTTATTCTCATATGAGGAAGACCAAAACAACCTTCTGTTAAAAGAGCACTAAAAGCCAGTTAATTAATTGTCAATTTTCAAGCAACCTAAAAATCACGGCAAATTTACAGGATTCTAGTTATAATGTTCATAGTGAGTGTAAACCCTCATTTGGAGGATTGTAATTTCATAATATATAAAAATTGTATAATAATTATTTTGGCAGTAGATGAGGATTGTGGTTAATAATGTAAATACAGGAATGTTCTAATACAAGATGTTAAGAATGTGGTGATACACGGGAAAAATAAAACTAATGTACTTTATAGTCTATAGCTGACAACAACAGTGTAATGTTTTTGAAGCAAAAGAAAAGAAGGTACTGTATTAATGTTAAAGGACAAAAAAAGAATATGGAGTTTGGTTTTTTTTGAGATGTGAATATAATTAAGCATTTTTTCTCTTCTTCATTTTTTTCGTTAGTAAGAAGACCTTGACTATGTCATTAAACTAATCTGTGGTCATCTGTATCTTTCTGAACACTGGAGGAACAATTGAGTTACTTGTTGGAATTAGATGAGATAAATGAGTCTGGACAGAACATTTTAGGAGTAAGGCTTCCATAACTTGTTGGGCTGCCTTTTGTCTTTTATTTTATTTTTTGAATTTGAAATAAAGTTTGAATTTAAAAAATAAAAATAAATAAATAATAAATTCAGAACAAAAGAACTGTAAGAGATTGGTAGTTAAATGAAAGGACACTGACCTTGGGTGTTAAATGATCTGAACATGAATGCAAACTCTGCCTCTTGCTAACTGTTCCACCTGCACAAACCACTTAACCACTCTAAAATGTTGTTTTCTATTTAAAAAACAAAGGGTTGGATTGATTTCACAAAGTACTTTCCATTACTAAGTCTATGAATTCCATCTCTTCTAGTTGAACCCCTTACTTTATATATGCAGAAACTGACACACAATGATGAAGACTAAGGCAGCTACTTAGTGGTATAGCTGAGTTTGAAATCAGAGTCTTTTGAAATTTTGTCCATGGTGTATGTGTGTGGGGGGGAGAGGGGTTCTCTGAAGAGCTAAAAATAATAGAAAAACAAGATCTTAGAACAAAAGGGACCATAGAGACCACACGACGGTGGCATTCTACTCAATTTACAGACAGGAACTGGTAAGACACCCATTATCTCCAAAACGGGGGGAACTTCTCAGGCTCTAGAACATCTGAGGGACTGAATCATGGTGTGGTTTGTACTGACTTTCATACTAAGTGGTATTTCTCAAATTTCCTTTGTTATGAATGACTGCTTAAAAAACTAGTGATTAAAAATGGTTAGGGGGATTTTCTCTAATTAAAAATCATTTTCTAGGCATCAATAACTGCTTAGTATAATGACTTTATTGTGGTATTATTTTAATTTTACTGTGGAAATAAGTATTATACCAATTTCCTTTACCTCAGATGTCTTGGAATGGAAAATTCTTCTACGGAAGTACGTATTTGTTGGATAATTTTAAAATAAAATTGCCCTTTAAATAGTGCTGACCTCCATCACATGAGGCATTTCATCATGAATGTACCCTCTTAGTAAATTTTGTTGTTCTGAAATGCAAATATGCTTTTAAAAATTTTGCTCAATGACAAAGGCATTCTTGTAACCAAATAATATGAATTCAAACAATTTATACATCTTACTTTGTCCAGCACTGTGCATAATTAAAATAAAATGTAATTGCCCAGGAAATACATTAAATATCCAATAGAAGGTTAAGTAAATAAATTATAGTGCATTCATAAAATGGAATATTAAATATTTAAAGATGTAATTTAGAAAAAATGTTTATAATAGCTGAAATATTTGGTATTAATTTTTTAAAGGTTATAAAGCAATTTGTACCCTAGAATCCCCATTTTGTAAGTCTGTATGTATAAAATTTTTAAAATGCATTACATCTGTAGTTTCAAGACAATTTTGAGCAAAATGGATTTTGTTAACATGATACTGTTTTTTTTTCATTGATGAGGAACAATTCATTCCTATCATCCCCCCCACATACTTCACTTCTACCTACTCCACAAAAGCCACCATTTCCTTTGTCCACATCAGAATTAATAAGAATTTAAAATGGTATCATTCTATTTCCTTTTACACTTAATGTTAAAAGCTTCATGGTTCAATTACAGTAAGAAAATTTAGGAGTCTAAAATAGATTTGTTTTTCCACTGAATGAGGAAATATCTTATTCTGATACTATAAAATGATTCAAATGAATCTATTTTCAAAAGTCCATCAATCATAGATATTGAGCAAGGCCAATGTTGCTTCTTGTGCAACTAGAAAAGAGGAAATCTACACATGTGCTGACCCAATTCCTGACCCCTGTGGTTGTTTGCACCAAAGGATCATCATTGCCTTGCTTTAGTTTATAGAGAACAGTGTGGAGGACAACATGCCCTGAGGAGGACAGCCATCAGCCAACAGCAAGGAAAAGAAATGTCAAAGTTTTAGGTTTTTTGTGTAGCTACCAATAGGAGATTTTGTGATCCGCCCTGGTTTCTTGTGTAGGTAGGACCTAGGCAGTCTGGGTCCAGGGTAGAATGGAGAGTGACACTGAGCTGCAGAATAATGTAAAAGTCCGTACCCTGATGTATAGACACTGTGGGGTGCCCATGCAATTCTGCCCAGATATACATCACTGGATTCACGGTAGGAGTGCTAGCTGCTAGCAACTCACAGCTACCACCTTCTCTAAGCCCTCTGCTTACAGCCAGGAAGGAGTGCTTAAAGCCAGAAGCTTCATCTCCCGTCTCTTCCTACCAGGGCTCACAACCTCTGTCAGATAAGGGCTACAGAAGTCCAGCCGCCTTACTTCAGGAGAGACCATCCTTTAGCGCAATTTTATGTTCCAGAACCCAGCCCTGCCATCCTACCCCAACTCCTGGGTCAGGCTAAGTGTAGACCTCACCTGAGACCACATCCTTGCCTGGCTGCAACCCCTTTCCTACCCTGCTTTTCTCAAATCCTGGGAGGCTTCTCCTGAAGAGCGATTCCTCAGTAGATCACAGGCGCCCAAGTCCCAGCCATAGGCTCTGCTTTTAGGGAACCCAAACTAATACATGTATTTTGACTTAAGGAAATGATTTTATTTCCTGAACAAGTATCTTTATTTTATTGTGTCTGGGAACTAATGTTTATCTTTGGGTCTGTGTCTGAGTTTACCTGTATCTGTGGATATCTATGGATGATTCAGTAGTTAACAGCTGGATGGTGGAGGTAAGCTGGCCTCCTGTACCTAATGCTTGAAGGAGCTAGAGCCCAGAGAGTCCAGTAGAATCCCCCTATGACAGTAGCAACCTAAAATAGCTCTGATGATTTTGCCCCTACTGATCACCTGGAGCAGGAATGGTCCCAAGGGCAAAACTCATGCTGTGAGAGGAGCTAAGAGTTCTCAAAGAAGAAGATGAATAAAGCTTCTGTGTGTTGTGGAGAACTCCCCAAACACCAAGTGGACATTTTGAACTTCACTCCTTGGTTTAATATTCTCCCTCTCTGAAAATACTTCCTCCTTCTTATGGCTTCTCTAATTAGTACCCCCTCTTCAAGGTTCTTACTATGCTCTAGGCCTTCCATGTTCTATGCCACCCCAAGCACTCCATCTCACAGAAATCTCTCATCTCCAATTTATACAGTCCTTGTTGTCTATGCCAATCTTTTAGTACATCACATATATTCTCATGCATTGCTCCTGTTATCTTTATATTTATGTCCCATCTCTCTTGCTTGAAAAGGCCTTCAGGATAAGGACTATGCTTTGCAAAAAATTTCCCTAAATGTCAAGCTACAGACTCTCAGTACATATTTATTAATGATACATTAATTACATTTCACATGCAACATGATATGTCTTAATGTGGATAATGGGATTTTGTGAGGTGCTAAAGATCTTTTCCTGCTTTCAGAGATTATCAAATGTTTGCAGGAATTAAAGAGAAGTTCGTGTTTTGTTGAAAGCAGATATACGAAATTTAAGTTCAGAGAGAGGTCAGGGAACAAATACTCTCCTAGAGGCACAAAAGGTGGTACTTGCTTGTGCTTTCAGGCAGTTGGGGCCTTGGTTGATCCATGAATTCCTGCCTGCTTCTAATAAATGCCACATGAACCAAACGGAAGTCAGCCAAAAGTTGTAGCCACGTCCTGCAAGAGACTACCAATACCTAGAAAAGCCGCTTGGGATGGAGTCCCTCATCCGCAGGATTAGGAGGAAACTCCATCTGCCCACCTCAGATCTGCAGACAAGGAACCAGAGCAATCATGATGAAGAACAGAATAGAAACAGCATCCTCACCATCACTGCCATGGAGCTGTTCCACTGTGTCCACCAAACCAGCCTGCCTCCCCCCGCCCCCCACCCCTAGCACTGGAGGAACAAGCCCGGGAAGAGCAGGGGAAGAGGGGTGGGAACACTGTGAGTTGAATATGAGATTGGAGTTTATAAATGGATAAGAGGACAAAGACATAATAACAGGCATGACTAGAAAATTTGTGAGGCCCAGTGCAAAATGAAAACGTGAGGTTCCTTGTTCAAACAGCCAGAAAAAAAGTACTGTTAAAGGTACTAAAATACAAAACCTTTCCCTTTCGTTCACCTCTCTCTCTCTCGACCTTCGTGCACTTGGGCCTGAAGTCTCTCAGGTTCCCCCTCCCACCAGCCACCGGACCTCCAAGGATATCACAACCTTAGTAGCATGACACACTAGGTACATGAATTGGGGATGGCTGAGAGGCTCACCCCGCTGAGTTGCCCACCAGATACACCGAGGTGCAGCCATGCCCCACCCCAAGATGCCGTGGGATGTGTGCCAGACCCCGACCTTCCCTGCGTTGCACCCGTTCTCCTTCTGTGTACGGAGAGCAGCAGCAGTCACCGAGCAGGAGATGTGGGTGGCTGTACTTCCATAGGGCCCGGGACTCCAGGGAGTCAGGGAGCAGTGGCTAAGACTCTGTCCATCGGGGGTGACAGGACGGCGTGTGAATTCAAAATCCAGGGCCGTGACACATGCTTTATTGTCACACCAGACTTCATTTACAAAACATGAATTCAAAGATAAAATTATTAAGAATTTCAAGACGGCAACTGCAGAACACTAAGTCCCAAGCGTCAGGCCCTTCTGAGAGCAGGGGCCTTGTGTGGCTGCCCTGGGTACACACCTGTGAAGCCAGCGCTGATAATAGCTGAAATAAGACTTCCTTATAACCAAAAGTGACTTAAAAGTTATTGAATAGGCCTGAGGTGCTGTTAAAAGAATCTGTCATCCAGCAGGAAATGATGTTTGAGAGGGCACCATTTTATTGGTTTGGGGGAAATTTTTAAATTTTCTATTTATAACTCAAGGAGATGAGACTCTTGAGTCAAATAAGTAACATATACATCTCTCAAGGGCAGGTTTTAATGCTCAATAATGATATTCTTCTCTTCCTTCAGCTCCTACTTCCAGTTTGTAGCCAAGCTCTGACATTTTTTCTTTTGAACTTTCTCTGCTGTTCTCTCCACCTTTCACCTCTACCATCATTGCCCCATGCCTAGATTAGACTACCCTGAACCATCCCTCAACAGCCTACATTCCACTGCCAGGCAACTCTTTTGCTCTAGCAGTTAACCTTGACTCCTGCCTCTGCCCTTTACTATATTTTTGGTTGTTGTTGTGTTCTCTAACCTCAGGCGAGTTACTGAGTCATTTCGTGCCACAAGCTTTTCATAATATGCTCTGAGGTTGTTTGAGGATTAAATAAGATAATACATGTAAACTGGACTTTCCTCCTCTTCAAAAATATAGGTAAGCCAGACTCCTCTTTGCTAGGATATAAAGAATGGGTCATTCTATAATTAAATATAATTCAGTCATTTTCCTAAAGCACAAATTGCCTAGACCTAATAGATAGTTTCCCCAGCAGTGCTGCCTGCTGAGATTCAGTCTCATCCCTCTTATATGTGAATACACTGTTTACCCTTCAAGGAAGCTTTGGGCTAGGGCCCAGAAGTGCTGTAACTGGTCAGAGAAGGACCTTAAAAGGGCAAGAATGGAGAAACCCAGGAGGTAGATAAAAATCAGACTCCTAACCAATGAAATACTATTGTCCAGGGACACATAAGATAGGACACTATTATTTTCTAGATATATGTGTGATGCACTTTGAAATATAAAAGGATCTGAGTGCAATATAAGGTTGTTTTTAGAAGGATTTTCTCTTTTCACTTTACAGAGCATTCAATATAAAATTTTATATGAAGGGCATTCTTACTATATTCAACCATTTACACCATGGACACTCAATAAGTGTTAGAGAGACTACAGAACATTTTAATACATGCATTTAGAGCCACAGATGGCTATAAATAAAAAGCAAAAGTCAGTAATTCAAGGTTTTTTTTAAAAGAGTTTGAAGGAACCATAATTTAAGTCTGTTATTCTACGGAAGTAGCTATAGGTTGAGTGAGGATAAGCAACTTTTTTCACCCAAAATGATTGAAGTAACTCAATCTGTACTCTCTAGAGTCAGCTGCCCCTGGAGACAGAACATGTCCTTTATCTCCAAGGGATGTCAGTCCCTGAAGACAATTAGTTGGCCTGTAACTATTTAATTTATGCATAATTTTCTTATATATCTCTTAGAGTTGTGACTGTTTTATATTTTATATGTCTTTTTTATATTCGTTTTACATTATATTATTATTGATATATGTTTTACATTATATCAATTGCAAAGAAACAATTTTTTATCTCTATATTTGTAAATTTCTCTATCTCTACTTTGTAAAAATAGTTAGTAAACATACCAGTATGCCTAGATGAACCAGTTCATGAGTTACATGTGAATTCATTCATTTCTGCTTTCCCTACAGCACTTTGTACATATGACAAGCTTGATAAATCTTAAGAAATTAATAAAGTAAGGTTGATTTAATTTTGTAGTCTATATTATTGCCAGATTCACTGCTTGAGGGAGTACCAAAGACATAGCAGAGAGCTCTACAGTCTCCACACAGGCTCCACCTCACCTCCATATGCTCTGATAAAGAATGGAACTCTAGAGACATTGAACAGTATGGCCAATTTCACAGAGCAGGTTAGTGGCAGGGCTAGAGCCAGAGGACAGGTCTTCCTGACTTCAAGCACAATGTATCATTTGGAAAGTTTTGCTCCATACTCTTGGTTTTCTTTTCTTAGGAAAAGATTTTCATCCTTAACTAGATTGTAATCTCCTTGAGGATAAAGATAACATCTCTCTCTGTATTAGTCAGCCAAAGGGGTGCTGATGCAAAATACCAGAAATCTGTTGGTCTTTATAAAGGGTATTTATTTGGGGTAGAAGCTTACAGTTACCAAGCCATAAAGCGTAAGTTTCTTCCTTCACCAAAGTCTGTTGCCACGTGTTGGAGCAAGACAGCTGCTGATGTTTGCCAAAGTTCAGGCTTCTTGGGTCCCTCTCTTCCCGGGGCTCCTTTTCTCCCCAGGCTCACCTCCTCTGATTCCTCCACAAGGTCAGCTGTAGACTATGAGGCTCTCTAGGCTTTGCTTCTCTCCACAAGGCC
>JAQZBX010045574.1:0-21003 GCA_029593785.1 Cabassous unicinctus | reverse complement strand
AGAAAAAAAAAAAAAGAAAAGCTCAGGGCAAGATGGCTTCACAGGTGAATTTTACCAAATATTCCAAGAAAAATTAACAAATATCATGTTCAAAGTCTTTTTAAAAAATTAAAGAGGGACCACTACCTACTTTATTCTAAGAGGCCAACATTGCCCTCAAACCAAAGCCAGTTAAAGATACCACAAGAAAAGAAAATAGACTTAACAATCTCTTATCAACATAAATACAAAAGTCAACAAAATACTATTAAACTGAATCCAACAGCATATTAAAAGTGTTATATATCATGACCAAGTGGATTCATCCGAGGTATGCAAGGTTTCTTCAACATAAGAAAATTGATAAATATAATACACCAGATTAAGAGAACAAAGGAAAAATCCACATGATCATCTCAAGTGATGCAGAAAAGACACTTGACAAAATCCAGTATCCCTTCTTGATAAAAACACTTAGAAAACTAGGAATAGAAGGAAACATTCTCAACATGATAAAGGGCATCTATGAAAAACCCACACCTAGCATTATACACACTTAGTGGTGAATGACTAAGTGTTCTCTCTAAGATTAGGAAGAAGTCAAAGATGCCCACTGTCACCACTTGTATTAGTCAGCCAAAGGGGTGCTGATGCAAATTATCAGAAATCTGTTGGCATTTATAAAAGGTATTTATTTGGGGAAGAATCTTACAGTTACCAGGCCATAAAGCATAAGTTCTTCACCAAAGTTTGTTGCCACGTGTTGGAGCAAGATGGCTGCTGACATCTGCCAAGAGTTCAGGCTTCCTGGGTTCCTCTCTCCCAGGGCTTGCTTCTCTCTGGGCTCAGGCTTGCTTCTCTCCACAAGGCCAGCTATAGACTATCAGGCAAACAGCTTGTCTCTTCCCAGGGCCTTCTCTCCTTCCTCAAGACCAAGCTCCTCTGTGTGCTTACTTCTCTGGGCTCCAGCATTAAAACTCAGCATCAGTACTCTAACTCTGTCCTTTGCCATGTCTTTTATCTGTGAGTCCCCACCCACCAAGAGATGTGGACTCAATGCCCTACTGACGTGGCCCAATCAAAGCCCTAGTCATAATTTAATCATGCCCAGGTACAAACCAGTTTACAATCATAATCCAATATCCATTTTTGGAATTCATAAAAAATGCCAAACTAGTACACCACTGTTTTCTATATTGTACTGGAAGTTCTAGGTAAAGCAATAAGGCAAGAGAAATAAAAGGCATCAAAACTGGAAAGCAAGAAATAAAACTTTCCTTATTTGCAGATGACATGATCATGTATATAGAACATCCTGAAAAATCCACAACAAAGCTACTGGAACTAATAAATGAATTCAGCAAAATTGTGGGTGTTTTAGTCAGCCAAAGAGGTGTTGATGCAAAGTACCAGAGACCTGTTGGCTTTTATAAAGGGTATTTATTTGGAGTAGAAGCTTATAGTTACATAAAGCCCTAAAGAGTCCAACTCAAGGTTACTTCCTCACCAAACTCTGTTGCCATGTGTTGAAGCAATATGAGGGGCAATATCTCCTGGTCTCTCCTTCCTTCTTCCTCTTAAGGCTCCATGGGCCCAGCCTCTTCCAATCTTAGCTGTAGACTGGCATACAGCTCGTCTCTCAGGGCTTCTCAGCTGCTCTGCTGTCTTCACAAGTTTAGCTGTAAACTATTAGGCAAATGGTTCATTTCTCCTCCGGGGCTCCAGGATCAAAATTGACAAAGCTCTCTTTCTCGTCGTCTTCTCTATCTTCCCCTGTGTATCTTCTTGATTGAGTGTCCATTTATATAGCCCAAGAGGATGAGGACTCAACCCTGAGCCATGCCCTACTGATGAGGTCAAATCAAAGGCCCTGAATTTATTTATAATTAAATACCCAGAGGAACAGACCAGTTTACAAACATATCTATATCTCTTTTTGGAATTCATAAATAATATCAAACTGCTACAGTGGGATACAAGATTAACACCCAAAATAAGAAGTGATTGTTTATACTAGTAATGAACAATCTGAAGAAGAAATCAAGAAAAACATTCCATTTACAATAGCAACTAATAGAATCAAAGATCTAGAAATAAATCTCATAAAGAATGGAAAGGACTTGTATACAGAAAACTGCAAAACATTTTGCTAAAGGAAATAAAACCTAAACAAATGAAAGCACCTTCCATGTTCATGGAATGGAAGACAAAGTATTGTTAAGATGCTAATTTTACCCAAAGCAGTTTACAGATTCAATGCAACCCCAATCAAAATTCTAACAGCCTTTGTAGAAATGGAAAAGCCAATCATTAAATTTATTTAGAAGGGTAAGGGGCCCTGAATAGCCAAAGCCAATTTGAAAAAAAACAATGCAGTTGGAAGACTTCACTACCTGACCTTAAAACTTATTAAAAAGCCATAGTAATCAAAACAACATGGTAGTGGCACAAGGACAGACATGCAGACCAATGGAGTCAAATTGAGAGTTCAAAAACGAACCCTCATTTTTATGGTCACATTTGACAAAGATGTCAAGTCCATTCAATGGGGAAAGAATAGTGTCTTCAACAAATGGTGCTGGGAAAACTGGATGTCCATGTGCAAAATAATGAAGGTGGAATCCTACCTCACACCATATGGAAAAATCAACTCAAAATGAATGGTAGACATAAATATAAGAAAAAGGACTATAAAATTCCTAGAAGAAAATGTAGAGCAGCATTTTCAGGACCTTATGTTAGGCAATGGTTTCTTATACTTTACAACCAAAGCACAAAATAGGTAAATGGAACCTCATCAAAATTAAAACCTTTTTGTGTATCAAAGGACTTTATCATGAAAATAAAAAGAAAACCTATACATTGGGAATACATATTTAGAAACCACATATCTGATAATATATAGGAATATATATAGGAAGGCTACAACTTAATAATAAAAAGACAACCCATTTTTTTTTTTTTTTAAATTGGGAGGTCCTGGGGATCGAACCCAGGTCCCTCCACATGGGAGACGGATGCCCAACCATTTGAGCCACATCCATCTCCTGTGAACCCATTTAAAAAGTAGGCAAAGGACTTAAATAGACATTTCTCCAAAGAAAATATACAAATGGCCAATAAGCCCATGAAACGATGCTCAACATCACTAGCTTATTAGGGAAATGGAGTTGAAAACAACAATAAGATAACATTTCACACCCATTAGAATGGCTACTATTTTGTTTTTAAATGGAAAATTACAAGTTTTGGAAAGGATGTGGAAAAATAGGAACACTCATTCGTTACTGCTGGGAATATAAAGTGGTGTATCGCTGTGGAAGGCAGTTTGGTAGTTTTTCAGAAAGTTAAGTATAGAATACCATTTGACCTGGCATTTTCACTTCTAGGTATATACCCAAAAAAGTTGAAAGCTGGAACTAGAACAGATATTTGCATACCAAGGTCTCCAGTGGCATTATACATACTTGCCAAAAGATGGAAATAACCCAAGTGCCCATCAACTGATGAATGGATAAATAAAATGTGGTATATACATACAACAGAATTTTATTCAGCTGTGGAAAGGAATGAGTTCTGATACATGTGAAAACATAGATGAACCTTAAAGACATAATGTTGAGTTAAATAAGCCGGACACAAAAGGACAAATGATGATTTCACTGATATGAAATAATTAGAATAAGCAACTTCATAGAGTCAGAAACTAAAATATAGGCTACTAGGGGCAGAAGTGGGTGTAGGGAATGGGGAGTTAATGCTTAAATTGTACAAAGTTTCTATTGGGATTGATCGTAAAGTTTTGGTGATGGATGGTGGTGATGGTAGCACTACATTGTGAACATAATTAACAGCACTGAAGTATTTATTTGAATGTGGTTAAAAGGTGAAATTTAAATTGTATATATGTTACTAGAATAAAAAATTAAAAAACAAACATAGGACTGTACAACACAGAGAACCCTATTTAAATGAAAGACTATAGTTAATAGTATAATTATAGAAATCTTCTTTCATGAATTATAACAAATGTACCACATTAATGCAATAAATAGAGTGGTATATGGTAACTCTGTATTTCATGAATGATTTTTCTGTAAAACTACAACTTCTCAAGTTAAAAAAATAAAAAGTGAAATTACTTTTAATAGTATATTTACTTAAAACATTCTCATTTCTATCCCACCAAAAATTGCATTGCTTAAGTCAAAAACTCTTAAAAGCTTAAGCTCTCACCTACTTTGGTTTGTTTTGATCCATTATGTTTTGACTTTCATAAGAAACCCTTAAAGGACCACAATAATTATTAGACTTACTCTGTTAATGTTTATCATGGGCATTGTGAAACTGTTGGGATTTATTAAAGTTGAAAGTAAAGTATAAGCTTTTGCTAAATGAGTTTTAAGACTCAGTCTACAAATTTGATATTTATTCACCTTAAATATGAAATTACTTGAAAGAATAAGAGAAAATTTGGTCCTACATTCTAAATATGCTAAATGATGAGCTAAATATGAAAAGATCTAACACAACCACATCAATATGAAATGCCAATTTTGTGCTAATAACTACCAGAATGCAAAAGGAAAGCTAATATGCCATTTGAGGAACTGGTGAAAGATTGAAGAAAAAAAAATCTGAAGGGGGAAAAACAGAAAATGTCATTCAAAAGCACCCAAATTATCAGAAAGAGTTAAATAACATTGTATCATATAAAATGGTGGTCATTTTTGCTTCTAACTAGGAGCAACTAGGATGAATTGACTGATAGTGATTTGAAGAATCATGAAAAGTTACACGAAAGGTTTGACAAGAATAGAAAGGAAGTAAAGATGCCTCAAACCCGATATACATTAAACATAAATACAAAATCATACAGGAAGGCTAAATAGGGTTCACTAACAGGCCATGACCAAGGCAGGGAGAGCCCAATCCACTTAAGATACCAGATTCAGTTTTTAGGGGTCAACGTCAGCATGGCAAGCATGCAACCAGGTAGACCACAGCCATTGTTGCAAAGACCAGAGATGGCAGAGGAGAGTTCAAGGATGACATGTGAACCTGGGTATTTCACCTTCACAGCCATGCTGAGAGGTTGTGAACACCGTATACGCCTTCCCCATGTAACTACATGCTACTTTAAGGGGGATGGACAAGCCATTTGAGAGACCAAGCATTTTTATTAGTGAGAGGTTGAATACACCTAACAGTACTATTTAAATTATCAGATTGTACTAAGTTTTAGGGAAGATTATATTAAAATATTTCCCCCAAGTTTTGGCCTGTCCATGAGGCTAAAGGAAAACTAGAGGATAAAATGGTTGACTGTATAACTCAGTGAATTCTGGGGTGGCTGAATACTGTGGTTAAGAATACAGGGAACAGATGTGGCTCAAGCAGTTGAGTGCCTGCTTCCCACATGGGAGGTCCCGGGTTTGGTTCCTAGTGTCTCCTAAACAGACAAACAAAAAACAACAAGCAGACAAAAGAAGAAACCAATTCAGGGGAGCTGACGTGGCTTACGCTCCAGTGGTTGAGCTCCAGGTTCCCAGATGCAAGGTCCCAGGTTCAATCCCTGGCCCTGGTACCTCTGAAAATAAAGTTAAAAGAAAAACATCCCCCAACTACAAACCAGAAGATGGGATTTTAGGAATCCAAACTAATCTCAGACAAAATAAGAATTATATTTCCCTTGGATTTCATAGATCCAAGTTGTAGTATGAGTTAAGATTTCTGACCTTGCTATGTTTATTATTCAAGTACTCTGTATCAATTACTTTTTATCTTCTTGATCTGTCAAAGACTGAGAATGTTAAATTAAATATATCTGTATTTCTACCAACTTATCCTTGTATGACTAATAATTTCTGCCTTATCCCTTTAAGTGCTAGGTAATTTATAACACAGCTAGGTTATTTATGACACGGCTATGATGATGATGGTGTTGATATTCGTCTTTAATATAAAATAACCATTTTGTCCAATTTGCTTTTTGGCAAAAATTCTACTTTGTTAGGATATTGTAATGTTAGTACATTGTTAGAACATTGTAATGTTCAGTTTATGCTTGTTATTTACTTTAAACTGTTCCATGACCTTTTGTTAACAGCATATATGTTGCTTTTTGCTTCAATCCCAAAGAATTAAACATTTTTTACTCTCTCTCTGCTTGTTAAAACATTATAATGCTTTTAATTTCCTCAGTCCATTCTGGAACTTCGCTAAGATAATCTGGGATTTTTATACACAGACAATATTGCTAAATCCAAACTATACTTTACACTTCAGAGCTTTTCCTTTCAAAATTATTTTATTTCATATTTTCCTATTTCACAGTTCTTATTTTTATATTTTATTTCTTGGTTTTGTAGCTGTAGAGTATAATTATTTTGACATCTACATTTTAGTGATTTCAAAGCTAACTGCCAATCCTTTTACAATATGGCTAAGATTCTTGTGTTTTCAATTTTGAATCTGCTAGAGTTCATTTATGATAAATTTATATTTTTAAGGTAGGTTTATACAGGTAGTACAGTAAATTGTTGAACTCTTGAATAAGAGAGAATATATTTTTGTTGTCTGTACACAACAATAACAATCTGGGTGAATACAGACATTTGTTTTCAACTCTTTTCCCTTAAAATCTACGGAGATTGACCAAATTCTTACAACACTTTGAGTTCCAAAGAAACCTGAAAACAGCCGGATTCTGTTTGTGTGTGTGTGTGTGTGTGTGTGTGTGTGTGTATTTCTGATAATGCTTTTAGAGCTGTTTTGATAGCTTTAAATGTATAATCTCTCTCCACTAATATTTTCTGCTATTCGGTAACCAGTATTCAGTACTCTAGGTACTTACTTCTGTTTACTCCTCAGGGATATGATGGCATTTAATTCTGATTACTGCAAATTTAAAGTTTGGGTCTTTACTTTCTGCCATTTCATCTCTTTCACTTGGTGATCATTTTCTTCTGCATTCTATAAAAATGTCTCGAGTTTATCATGAAAATTACTGATTTGATATTCTACAATGTCAATTCTAATCTTCACAGTCCAATGAAGATTTTAATTTTGATACTGTTTTTGACTTTCCAGAAAAATTGTTCATTTTGGTCAAGACACCATTTTATATGTTGAATGTTTATCTTTGGTCCTGTTTCATGGAGTCTATATATTTTTTATCTTACTGAAGGCATTAATCACATATATTTTAAGAGTTGCTTCTGTTTCACAAAGAAAATTACATCTCTTTTTTCCCCAATATTTCTTCATCCTCGAACACTGAATTATACAGATACGGTATTTGTCAATTGAAGCATATACAGAGTGTCTTCATCCACCTCACTGTCCACTTGGGTGCTCCTAGACTACCCGTTTGTTATCTAGACATGAATTGGAGGTTGCTGTGAATGTTCCCAGGCCAAGGGTAGTGGACATTTATCTAGTGTGACAGTGTTAGACTGACATGGGACATTTTCTCTCTTCATTTCTTTGATGAGAATTCATTTTTTAAAAATCTGAGGCAGCCTGCAAATGTAATGAATGGATGAAAATGGTTATAGCATCCTACAAATAGCTCCTGGTACTTTAAAAAGGATTGTACTAGTATCTATTTCTTTTACCCCCTGTAGTCCTGTATTTTGAGACTTGTAATCTCTGAATGTAGGATGTGAAATAATGGTGGGCAAGTTTAGCTACTTAATTTGCAGGGCCCATTGCAAAATGAAAATCTGAGGACCCTTAGAAAGCAGAAAATAAAAAAATGTTGTTAAATGTATTAACATGTATACAACTTTTTCCTTTCTTCTGCAGTCTCTCTCTCTCGACCTGTCATGCTGTTTTTCATTTCCTATTTAATGCAGCTCTCCCTGGGGCACAGGCATACTTGCTGGGCAACTGAAGAACCTCACAGGTGCCAAGGGGCCCTTCCCTGAGACTCTCTGCCAGATTGACGCACTGTCTCTGTGCTGGGGGTAGGGAAGTCAATTTCCCCTTCCTATGGGCCTGCTGTCTCAACCCACTGCAATAAGTGACTCCCAAAGGATTGCAACCTGCTAAGAGGTGCTCAGTACCTGGATCAGAGATGGATGAAAAGCTGGCCCCACTGAATGCTCCAAGGCTCTATCAGCCCAGGGCAGGATAGCTGCTGCCATGCACTATCCAAAATGCTGCTGGGCAACGTGCCTAACTCCAACCCTCCCTGAAACTGCCCAGACCTCTGCCAGGGGAAGAAGGTAGCAGTCATCACTCATTAGAGTGGAGAAGAGAGAAGCAGGGTGGGGTCTGGGATGTCAAAGGTCAGGGAGCTGGCAGCTGAGAACCTGTCCCCAGGGGGGTGGCAGACGGGAGCACATGAGCTGAGGACGCAAGTCCCAGCGTATGCTCCACAGTCCCATCAGACTTCACTTATGAAACTCAAATTTTAAAATAAAATTATTAAGAATTTAAAGATGTTGGCTGCAGAGAATTAAATTCCTGTGTGCCTCTACTGGTTGCATGCCAATAATGTTGGTGGGGGAGAGTGGGCCCAAATACTGCTGCCTTCAAAGGCAATACTCCACATATGACATACAGCCCCATTTTCTGATTTCTGCATCTCTGAGCTAGAGGCAGAACTGGGAGACAGTTTAACTCCTATCACATCGACTTCCTTTGTAGGTATTGCTGTTCTAAACTGAGAAATGCCTTTCTTAAAACATCAGTTGCTCTGGAATTAGTGCAGATACTTTCTATCCTCTTTGAAATGACCAGCTGATCAGAACTTTTATTTTCTGTGTCTGCAAGGGTATTTCACTAAAAAGTTAAGATAAAAACTCACCGGGTATTCTTTGCCTGATGGCATTTTCACTCATAATGCTACTTAGATTTAGGTTAAAAGGACCTTTTCCTTTTCATTCAAGAATTGGTGTTTCCAACACTGTGAGATCCTGAGGCCTTCTCCAGTTGCCAAGGCAGGACTGCAGACAGGTATAAGGAGGTGGAGAACAAGTTCATTTGAACAGCTGGCAGTATAATTTTTTAAGAGGACTTTCATTGTCAAAAGTCTTTCATAAGCCACTTGGACTGGAGGGAGCAATACAAAGGTTGTTTGCTCAAGCATTAAAAGATGATTGATAAAGACAAGGAGAAGTATTTGTCTTGCTCCTGAAAGGGAGGGAGTGTGAAAGTATAAAGGAGAGGGATTCTCCTGGAGATGACAGAAGGCTCTATTCTCCACATGACCAAACCTTTCTTTGGAGACCCAAAATCACAAAATGTGGTATAATTTTTTTCTGAAGTGAAAATGCAGAAGAGTATCTTAAAAATAATATCCAACAGTCTTTTCATTTCCAGTAATTCTTGTCCTTTAGCTCTACTGCTTCACGGAAAATGCAAATAACACTGAGAATTTAGCTCTTTCAAAAAAGACAAAAAAAAAAAAAAAGAGTACAATAGAAACAATAATATGGAAAGCAAGGTTTTTACTTGAAAGAGCCCAGCTAGGGGAGAAAGGAAAGAGGAAAAAAACACAAAAAGATTTGTGATTCTAAGAAGCCAAAGTTTGGAGGACTAGCATCTATCTATTGAGGAATAATTAGGGAAAAAAAATGCATCTTTCCCTGGAGAGAGGTAGAGGAGAGCTAAATGGTTCACAGATGTGAATGTGGGGCCTGCAACATGGTTCGACCCATTCAGGGTTGAATTTCAGAGGACAAGGAATAATGACTTCAGTAAATCTGGGAAGGCCCAGAGCAAAAGAAACCGTTCCTAGCTTCCAGTTCAAAACGTTAGGAGATTGTCTCACAAACTCCTCTATGTTAGTTAATCATGCCCACGTCTATTTGCCAGGCTAGGGGCAAGATTACAAATGCAGGCCCTGTATCATATGCCTAAACAATTTTTTTTTTTTTTTTTTTTTAATTTTACTGGGAGGTCCTGGGGATGGAACCCAGGTTCCTCCATATAGGAGACGGACGTCCAACCACTTGAGCCACATCCGCCCCCAGATATGCCTAAACATTTAAGTTATAAATCAAGTTCTATCCTCCTACCTTAAAAATATACCATTATAATGTCTTGGAAGGTCAGGCTCAAATTCGAGCTTTTGGACTCGTCAGTGTTCCACATGGGGAAGTCACGCAACATGCCCTTCTCTTCCCACCCCAGCATCATATGCATATGTGCATTTAAACGCCCAAGCCACATATACAAACCCTGACCATGCTTCTGCATAAAGTCATGTTTCGCCACTGCTAGGGCCTAGAGGTCTGCACACTGGTGCCAGGGTCTGTCTTCAGGAGGACAGATCCAGGAAGAGGTCCTTGCAGGTCCTGGAAGTGGGCTTGAGGCTATTTGGGCAAGAATTCCAGGGTCTAGAGTATCCAGAGCATGGTTTCTAAGGAGGGGAAGTGGTGTACAGGTTCCTGGTGGACACATCCACTTTAGTTCTGCAAATTCTTTGGCCTGTGGATAAGGATACTACCATAAGGAGGCCAGAATAGTGCTCTGTAAAGCATGGGGCTCAGGTAGAAGCCGTTCTTGCCTGGTGTTTTTTTCCTAAGTTGCTTAGCGTAGATACCATGAAATCAATGGGAATTTATTAGCTTACAGTTGAGGCTGGAAAATGTCCAAATCAAGGCATCATCAAGGAAATGCTTTCTTTCCGAAGACCAGCTGCTGGTAATCATTGTTCCTCTGTCACATGGCAAGGCACATAGTGGCATCTGCTGTTCTCTCCCTTCTCTTCTGGGTTTCCTTGACTTCAGCTTCTTGCTTCTGTGGCTTTTTCTTTCTCTCTGTATTCATCCTGTTTGTAAAGGACTTCAGTAAGAGGATTAAGACCCGCCTTGGGCCATGCCTTAAACAAAGTAACCTCATCAAAAGGTCTTATTTACAATAGGTTTACATGCACAGGAATGGATTAAATTTAAGAACATGATTTTCTAGGGGTACATACAGTTCCAAACCACCACATATGGGAATAAGGGTGATGGATTGGTCTCAAAAGAGGGCAGCTACATCGAAGTAGAATTAGTAATGTTTTGTCTCTGCAGAGAGGGCCCAATATATGCCCCATCCCATTCCACCCCTAGTTCACCTGTGGCTTTTATGTGGCATGGGGGAGATCCAGAAGCTCCTGCATGGGCCAGTGGATAATGGAGAATACTTGAGTGTTGAGAGTCAGTAGGTTGCTGGGAATTACCAGCATGGTTAGGAGGGATCCTTACAGCAAGGCGATGGGGCAGAGTCAGAGTCATGGGACACATGATTTACTTAGTCTGTGTTTCAAGCTGGGAATCAATTCAGAGTTCCTCTCCTCACTGGCTTGGACCATGTCAAGACTACAGACTATGAGGCACACCAGTCTCTCATACTTTAGTGCAGCTATGACAAGGACAGAGGGTCAATGCCTAGCAAATTAATGGAAAGAGCTGTCTTTAAATCAGAGGAGCTAGCAGAGAAAGGACATGCCAGGGGCCTCTTCTCTGAGGTCAAAAGTTGCATAAATTTGTCCCTGAGTCCAGATGGCATCCTGGGGAAGTGGGCAGGAGGAGAAAACCCTTGAGAGAGGAGCCAATATCATACAGAGTTTGAATTTTGAATTGACTATTTGAATGTGGAATTGAATATTTACCTGAGAGACAGTAAATCTGAAATCAGAAGTGTCTGGTCAAGATCAAGAGTTTTTTTTAATTTGTTCTTTTACCATCAGTAGAAATAGAGGCTTGTAAAAAGTTGAATTCAGTCAAGGAACAATAAAGAAAGCTACATTTCTGCACACTGACTACAGAAGTCAAAGAATGGGGATTATATTGAATCACTGAGATAAATGTAAGAAGCCATAAAAAGTTTAAAGAAGAGCAGAACACAAGATTCCCTGGAAAATTACAGCAATATATAGAAGGGGTTTGGAACTCTCATAGGCCATGCTGTTGGTCTGTGTGTGCAGAAGTACAAAGTAAGTTCATCCAAATTTTAAGGAACAAGGGGGCCCCAAGGGATTCTGAGTCATTCTGAAAAAAGGGTATGTAAAATCAGGCAGGAGAATTCCTTGTGTTTTATTTCCCAAGAATCTTAATGCAATAGTAGGTTGACACACTATCAATATGCTACCCGACACTGAATTCCATATCTCAAAGTTTATCCTTGACTCCTTCCTTGATGCACTATAAAATCAGGTCAATTGTCAAATTCTGTGTCATTGCCATTCATCTTCTTCTTAACCTTTTTTGTTCCACAGACCCCTTTGCCAGTCAGGTGAAAACCACGGACCCTTACTAAGTCCACACTCTACTGTGTATTACTTAATAAATATATCACACCCGCACCAACACATCCCCACAAGAATAATGTTTTTTAAAATTTCAATTCAAGCTCACGGACCCCTTAAGAACCCCTGCGTAAATACTATTACCTTAGTAGATGTCCTCATTCTTGATTTTCTGGACGACTATGTTAGCTTCTAAGCTGTTATCTGACTATAGCTTTGTACCCTTCTTTTTTCCCCCATAAACTACTGCATAACTTTCCTTCTAATTCAAATTGTATTATCCCACTATTGTTAAAAAAAAATTTCACACAGAAAAAGCCCCCAAATCCTCAGCTTGACAAAGTTCTCTATAATTATAGTTTGGCCCCTTCTCAACTTTACACCCTTAATCTCAGTATACTTTTAATTAATTCCATATTGTAATCATATTGGTCAGTTTGTTACTAGAACATGACCTGCATTCACCACATTCATGCTACACCCCTCATCCTACCTGCAAACACAGAAACTCAACTAATTTCTTCAAGGAGATGTTTAAATTGTACTTGTGATAAGAAGCCTTCCCAGATCCTCATCAGAATTTATCTTTCTCTCCCTCATACTTTTACACTCTGCTTTGTGTTAGAATGGACAAGAAATGCACAAAGAACTTCACTCCTGCCCCGCCAAAAAGCATTATGGTATGAGGTACATTCTACAGAATACCTGACCAGCACTCTTCAAAACTATGAAGACCGTCAAAAACAAGGAAAGTCTGAGAAACTGCCACAACTAAGAGGAGCCTAAGGAGACATGACAACTAAATGTAATGCAGATCCTAGAACAGGAAAAGGACAATAGGTTTAAAACTAAGGAAACAAATAAAATGCCCAATATGTTGTGTTATTCTTGGATTATGGATAATTGTTATATGTATATCACATATAAACAAGGTAAAAAAGCTATTCATAAACAACCTAGAAACTACTTACCAGGATTAATTCATATACAAATCATTAGAAATAGGGTCAGTAAAACCATATTTAAAAGAAATTAAGCAGCATGACTTTAAAAAACAAAATTTCAATAATTTAGTAAGAATTAACCTATCTTTTCTTCTAAGTAAAAGAAAGGTGAGTGTGCATGCAATTAATGCTGTTATGAAATTAGATTTCTGAAGGGAGATTATCTTTTAAAAAGAGTTATCTAACTTATGCATATTCACATGTAATATATAATTCCACTTTTATAAATATAACTCTATTAGATGCAAAATTTGTGTTTTTAAGTCCTATTTTCAAAAGGAGCAAGATTTATGCAAAATTACATATTCCACAGAATCTAAGACACCATTATTTTATGCACCATTAAGGAATAAAAAGCTGTTAAGTATAATTCTAAGATGCTATTGATTTTAATGAGCATCCTCATTTCACAGATATTTAAAATGTGAAAAAGTAAGCATCTTTAGAATCAATGAAATACAGTAATTTTTTCTCATGGTATAAGTGCTTTTATTATATATTGTACCAATTTAACTGATGAGCTTAATTTACAGTACTGAATATTTGCATAGTGCAAGGAAAAAAAGCCTGCATTCTCTAGTTTGTGTAGAAAAGTAATTTAGATATTTTATATGCTATAAGTGAAATATCTTATTAATACTTTGAGGAGACACAAACTCTCCCACTTGTTAAAGTAAATCAGCAAATGGCCATTAAAAAAATGCTGAGTAATAGAAAATGGAAATGTTATCCCTGCATATTGTTCCAAAATTAACAATATTTAAAAAAAAATACATACTCTTCTGATTATTATATTGAAATAGACAATGTATGCAAGTTTAGGTTAGATCACACAGATTATTAAAACTCCTAGTTTTGAATTAATTTTTTTAAGGTGGCCATTTGATATTTTTATAACTAAGGTTCAAGTTCAGATTCCCTCTCTTACAGAATGTAAATGTACACCTATACATATATATGTATTTCTTATCTAAATTAAGCTTAGTCACTTAAAGAAGATTGACTCTCTGAACTTTCTTCTCCCTTTTTTTTCACCTTCACCATCAGGCACTGGAGCATTTGACCTCTCAAGAAGTCCTTCATTTATCATTTTGTTTTTTATTGCCAACACTGGAACACCCACTTGAACCATTTTGACATATCTGGCATACCTTGGATCCTTGGCTACAGTTATTTTCTGCCGTTACTTCACTTTCCTGTGGTCTAGGTTCTTATATACTGTTCTGCTGTGATTGTTCTGAAATGGCTTCAGAATGTGGCCCATTTGTGACACTAGTGACATTTACAGGAGATACTTTAAATGTGACATCATCTAGGCCCGGGATAGATGAGAACTTTGCATCTAAAATATTGAGTGTTGTTTCAATCTGTTGGATATGAAGAGAAAGGTCTGCCAGTTTCTCCTCACAAACTGTAGAAAAGAGGTTGAGGAACTGTACCATGAGCACTACAGCTTGGTTTAGAAATGCCACTGTTCTTTTCAGTTGAATAGCTGGCCCCCTGGTCAGGTCTATGCCTGAACCCATGAAAGGAAGCCCGTCCTCATCCATCTCCTCAGTGGGTGGGGGACCCAGGGCTCCCTCACAGACCCCTTCCAGATGGGGCCAGCCCAACCCAGCATTCATATCCAAACACCTCCCCAACCCACCCCACACCTCCCCAGCCCAGTCCTTCCCACCAGAAACTTGAATTAATTTTTAATTAATCTCTGTTATCATCTTAAATACCCCAACTATATGCATAGCGTCAACTGGACATTTCTTGTTAAAAAATAAAAGCTTCTAAAGCCCTATTCTCTTATATGACTTTTTATACACATTCATTCCTTGAGTAGATCACAAAACTGTCTTGATTTTACTTCGTCTTTTTTTAGGCTCAAAGATGATTGTGTTTTCTTTGTAAATAATTTTCAGAAAATCAACAACTTCTAAAATGTAGGAAAGAATTAGGTATCATTTTTGTTGGTCTTGAAGAAACTATATGTGATTTGGTTACAAGTTCAGCTTTTAACAGATTCTCCTTGACAACAAAAGCACCTTTGGTGGAGGTTACTTCATAGGTTAATGAGGCTAGTTTCACAATTAATTTTCCTCTTCTAACTTAAAATCTCACTGAATTCTTTAATATCTGGATAGTAACTCTAAAATATTATATCTCACAATGATTTACTTAATTACAATGGTAATAGCTGATAATCTCATTACTGAATCATTATGAAAATGAAAATTCCCAAATGTCTGTGTTCAAAATTCTAGGGATATCCATAAAATACAGCTAAAGCTGCATAAAGGAGCTACACTAAATATGTTCATATCCATCTTTATATTGGCCACAAATGTGGGAGAAGGCTGTATGCTTTATGCATTTTGTTCTGCACTTATAACACATTTTGTTTCTGGCTTCCCAAATTACACTAAACTCTTTTTTCACCTGCCAAACACTTTCCCACTTGGTCTGATTCTGTTACTCTGTCAAATCTTCTAAAAAAGATGTCCCTTTATAAATGGTAAACAACAGTCAGAATTTGTGGGTGATTTAAGGTGCACAAAGTCAAATGAGAACACATATTTCTGTGCTTCTCAAACTGGGATAAATATAACTAAGAGGGACATGTAGTTGTCAACAATGCATGTTCCTAGAGGGTATTACAAATATTACATTACTTGGAAGGGGGCAAAAGGTATTTGCATTAAAATAGTTTATGGAATTAGAATGCACAATTTATATTAACATTCATGACATAACCCAAGATTAAGCCATTTCAATGTTATGACTGAAGGAAGTTTGAGAAGTACTGTTAGCAAAAATCACTGTGAAAAATGAAAACACCATTCAAATATTAGTCATAACCATCAAGTTTCAGAATCCCTTAGTATCCAGGAAGCCAAACAGCCTTGGGACTTACCTATGTAGAGTCCCATTTCCTCAAGTCAATATGGTAGGTGAAATTGTGTTAATAATAATGTGTGAATTCTCCAAATAAAGTGTATTTTTGGAGGTCTTCTGAAAAGGCCATCCTCAAACCTGAAGCCTCACCTTAAAAGGCAAAATTCTAAGGCTTAATGGTAGCCCCACGCAGAAAAAATTCAGATAGGGGCTCTAAAATCCCCTCAAATCAAATCACAACTAAGCAACTTTTTACTCTATGTAGATGGCTGAATCTAATTACTCTAATCAGGGTCACAATAATCTGTGACCTGGCTTTTGCTCGATTTTCTATTGATCCTGTGTTACTTTAGCTTGACAAAATATTTCAAGATCCCTGCTTACTCTATCTTAATCTACTTTAAAGGTATTTTATTATTCCAGTGAATTATGCTAATGTGATTAACACAGATTTTCTTCTACAAACAAAGTCACCATCTGTTTACTTTATGAGGAAGATACTAACAGGACTGGAACAAAGAAATTACAATTCCATTCCTATTTTTTATTATAGTTGAACCCAAGATGTTTTAAACATCCCTCTATATTCACTGTGTCTAGTAGCAGATGGCCAAGAAGTGGTTTCTAAACTGGATTAATCCTTCAGTTTTTGTTTAAATTATTACTGTATTTCAGCTGATAACAGTTACTTTTACCTCTCTCATCTCCCTTCCCCCTGAAGGGTTTTCCCAATGCAGCATTACTTTCAATCAAACACTGGTTGTTTGGCATACTTTTGAAAGACATACTTTCTACAATGCAGTAACAG
Source organism: Cabassous unicinctus (assembly GCA_029593785.1). Lineage (NCBI taxonomy): Eukaryota > Metazoa > Chordata > Mammalia > Cingulata > Chlamyphoridae > Cabassous > Cabassous unicinctus. Next base: position 4,079 of record JAQZBX010045574.1, on the reverse strand, counting down.
TACGTAACACTCAAAGAGGAGTTATTTTGAGCCACGCCTTGTTCTAAGCCCATATTTATTTAAAGTCCATATATTAACTCATTTACTCCTCACAAAAACCCTTTGAGGCAGGTGTCATCCCTATTTCACTGGCTCCAGTGTCTATTCTCTTCTATAGTGCTTCTCCCATGTTCTATGGATAATGATACCAGACTTAATATTAGTCCAGATTTCATGTGCTGATTGCACAAATTAAATGTATGGCCTTAAATTCGCAGTGCTGGTTTTCACAGAAAAAAATATGCTATATGAAAGGACATGACATACTATGTATGCTGTAAAGTGTTACATAAATGTCAAGTAGCTTATTAAAAACTGTTGCCATATCTATACTATTAAAGGATCAAGGTGACAGATGATAAAATTTAACCCTTACCTCTTTTAATCACAATGGTTGGGGAACTGAAATCTATTTTCCTGGACCAGGGATGGCATTCTTTCTACATCTATGAAGGAACTTTCCTTATTGATCAGATAGAATAAAAATGAAGTGCAAGCGCTTTCATAGGGACACAATAACTGCACAAATACTGCTGGTAAAAAAAAAAAAAATGTCATATTTAAGGCTTAGACTTGTGAAAATGGAATGGTAAATGATTTTACTAACCACCTTGGTTTGCTTGAGCTTCCATTTTATCCAGGCAACTATGAAGAAGAAAAGGAGACCAACTGAGTTAAGCTGACATACCAATGATCCTTTGAGGCAACAACAAAGACACCTGCCCCTGTGAGGAAAGGAAACTGTAGTAAACAAGTTAAGGCTGGCAATAGTGCCTGCTGACAGTCACCAGATGTCCCAGATCTTGCACAAACATCCTGCTCCTGCAGATTGCTGATTAACTGACCGCTCCCAAGGACGCTCTGCCCTAATTAACTCATGCACCCCCTCACTCCTCAACCCTTCCCACCACCCCAAACAGCCATATAAGCTGCTTTCACAGCTTAGCCTTTTGAACAGAAACCCCCGATTGGTGGATGCTACTCTTGCTCAATAAAACTTCCTTCTTGTTTTACAGAAGGCCTCCCGATTATTTCTTTCATTGACAGACTATTTTTCTTTTCTCTGCAGTTATAATGAAATACTTCAAGCATAATTTTTGCTAAGCCCTTCTAAGTTTTTCATCATTTGAAAAGCTGTGGAAATGGAAATTTACCCCCAAAATATTTCGATTTGGAAACTGAAGTTCAGAGAAAGCCATAAAAATTCAATATAAGTAGAATTTATTGAGTACCTGTAGGTTGCACGGTCCTCTATTAGAACAATGAAATCCAGGCACAAATCAGACACATGTTTCCTGGCCTCAGATACTTTATAATCTAATTAGTGTAATACAGATTAGGAACAGTAAATGGACACTTTATATGTCAACACCAATTACTCGTGCCAACATTAAAGAACTGTAGTTTAAGTAATTCACAATGGAAAATGTATATGGTCTTGGAATCCACAGCATTTCAAATAAGATAATTAAGTTCCACTGCAGATAAAGTCACAAAAATACAAATACAATGAAACACCTAAAAAGTACTATTAATGACTTTTGTTACTTTGGATCTTCTGTTTCCTTCTTATTATTGTTCGGAGCCTCCGTAATACCAATTTATCAGACAGAAGCATGTCATCTTGTTGTTCTAAATAATCCAGTAAATTTTCAGTCCATTCAAGTGCAGCTTTATGAGTAATATGCTTCTCTGAATTCAGCTCTGTTTTTCTAGTCTTATTAAAAGGCTTTTGCTCAGTAGGCTTGGCCTGGTCCTCAGCACCTTCATTGTCAGTTAACACCTGACAGCTTGAGTCATTACTCTGAGAGTCAAACCACTGATCAATATTCTCAATGGCAACATGCTCACAGTCTTCTGTATTCTGTAAAACTGTTGCTAAATTAGCTGCTAAAATGGCTCCTTCATCAATGTTCATGACTGAATTCTCTTCATTGCCAGGAAAAAGTTTTTTCCAAGCTTTGGTTATAGTACTTGATTTCACTGTGTTCCAAGCCCTTGATACTTCATAAATTGCATCTAACACTGTCAAGTTCTTCCAAAACATTTTTGGATCAATTCCTTCATCCATGAATTTCTGTAGAAGTCCTGCCCGGTAGTATCTTTTTACTGTGGCTAGAACTCCCTGGCTCATAGGTTGAATTAGACTTGTAACATTTGGTGGCAAATATTTCACAATTATTTTACCATCATCTGAACTTAATATCTCTTCATTTGGATGTACTGGGGGGAAATCCAAAAGCAGCACTGCTTTTTCTAGAAACCCCTTGGATTTCAAATGCTTCTGTACCTGTGGCACAAAGTATTTTTCAAACCACTGTCTGAAAACAGAATGTTCTATCCATGCACCCTTTTGACTGAAATAAGTGACAGGAAGGTTTGAAAGGTCAGTTCCTTTGAATGCACGGGGTTTTTTTGCTTTCCCCACAACACAGAGATTAAGTTTGTGTAAACCTGTAGCATTTGCACAACACATAATTATGATTCTCTCTCTGCTTGACCTATACCCAGAAGTACTTTGCTCTGTTTCAAGAGCTAATGTCCTTGATGGCAGACATTTCCAGAACAATCCAGTTTGGTCAGCACCATAAATTTGCTCTGGTTGTAGATTCTCTCTCTCAACAAATTCCTGAAAATTACCACAAAATTCATTGGCAGCAGTTTCATCTCCTTTAAGTTTTGTTCCTTTACCAGCAGCCTTTGGAATACCATGGCGCTGTTTAAATCTAGTTAGCCAGCCAGAAGATGCATTAAAATCACCTTCCATCCCCAAAGCATCAAAAAAGAACTTGGCTTGTTTGGCACAAATCGTTCCAGACACAGGAATCCCATCTGTTTTCTGCTGGTTAAACCATTCTATCATAACTCTATCAAGTTCCTCATATGTTGATGACTTCATAGATTTGCGTTTGGATACCCCACTAGTAGGGTCTGAACTGTTTGCATAGTTTATAATCCTCTCTTTGTTCTTTTTAATATCACGAACTGTGGATTCACCAATTCCATACACCACCGAAAGTTTTTTGAAAGAGATGCCTTCCTCAAGTTTCTTAATAATGTCAAGCTTGTCCTTAATTGTCAATACCACACGCTTTCGTTTCCCCAACATTTTAAGTGTCTAATTTTTAAGTGTCTAATATTTTAGGCAATTACTAAAACAAGATATTTAACCACTTGATTTTGAATACAAAGAGACTAGAAAATGGGGTCTTGAGGTCCCTCCCCTGGCCCCCAGGACTTAGATAAGTGTCCTGGCCAGTTTCCAGGCCAGGTCATCACTTCCTATTTTAAAACTTACAAAGTTCGTACAACAAAGTCCTAGCTCCAATTACCTCTATCTTTTGTTGTTCTTCCTCTTTACTTAGTTTCTGGTACTTTCATAACTACAATTTCATTGTAGGTTATGTTTAACCAATACTGTACCAGCAAGATCTCTAAAACAGCCCTGTTGCATACTCAATAGTCCTTGCCATCATTGCAGGTGAGGTGCTTTGCTAAAGCATAAGACTCAGGTGGGAAAATTCTGGGAAATGTGCTAGGGAATAAGTATCTAAAGTCAAGAAGGAACTTGAAGACTTGACATATATGGGATTATAATGGGGAAAACTCACCCCTGACTATGTTGTCTGTCAGGCAGTGATCAGTAAGGAAAACCGTGTGTTCTAGGCAAGGACGATTATAGGTCACATAGGTGAGCGGTTATGGAAATCATAGGCAAGCAGGTCTGGCAAGCTGAACAGAAGTGTGCAAGGTGAAAGGAGACAGGCCGAAAATTCTGTACTTCAACACGACACAAACTTAGTCCTAACGTATTTGACAACTGGAAATGAGAAAGACGGATAAGAGGTGATGTCATATGATCAAAAAAGAAAGCATCAAAAAACTTCATTGGTCGCAATCAGGACCCCAGGTAGAGACTACGGGGTACGTGTAAGGCTCTGTGAAGATGGTGTTACAATAATCCTGGTGAAAGATGTTCCTCCATGGGCCAGAAGAAGTTCCCGTAGGAACTGTATAGGAACTCGCAGCCTCCGAAACCT